>VMDO01002381.1:0-88562 GCA_007922755.1 Pedetes capensis | reverse complement strand
ACGCAGAGCACAGGGGCCGCCAAGAAATGGCTGCTTTATTATGGCAGCAACAGCGCAAGCCAGTTCTCCTTGAGACTTATGCGACGCCCCGAGGGTCCAGGAATCTCAGCCACTGCCAGCCAGGAGCGTCTCCTTTTAGCCCCTACATTCCTTGGATGCTCCACATTTGTGAGTTGTATTCTTCCCAGCCCAGAGAGAGCCCGTGTCGGCCCCCGCCCTGTCTGGAATCCCAGAAGCCCCTCTGAGGCTCTGACCTGGCCCAGCTGCCTGCTGCGAGCGATTTAGGGAACAAGAAACAAGACACATTGCAACTCCACGGAAAGGCCCAAGAGTGGCCTCGCCGTGGCTGCTGAGATGGGCTTTCTCCCACAGCAGAGAGAAGCAGGGCTTGGCCCAGCAGAGTGAGAAGCAGGGGCTCCCCCAATGGCACAGAGGGTCCTACTTCCCCCCTAAGGCCTGTTCCAGCGCTCCTCGCCCGGGCGTGGAAGAGCACGTCTCTGGGGTGTAAGCATAGTTCTTGCCTGTGAGTAGACCTTCACTCGAACTCAGAAGACCGGCTTCCAAGTTTACCTCTGCTCTGTGCTAGCTGTGTGACCTTGGGCAAGTCACTGGGTGTTTCTGAGCTTGTCTATTCTGAAATCTGCAGGAGGAGGACAATGGGGAGCCCTTCACTGGCAGGTAGGGTGGGGTAGATGGGTATCACATGTAAGATGCCCCATACAGCTTCTGCCACAAGAGCAGAGGGTAAGGGGGAACCTATATGAATAATGTACAACAAAATGCATATGTGGAAATGTCACAATGAAAAGCATGCCAGAATGAATCACATTAAGGTGTACTTTAAAAATTTCCAATAAAAAAAGAAAAAAATTAAAAATAAATTAAAAATTTAAAAAAAAAACAGGAAAAAAAAGGGGGGCAGAGGGAAATAAGCCTGAACGTCACACCAGGGAGATGACGGTCTTGAGCCAACAGGCAAGCAAGCTGCAGGACGCTTGCCCTCCCCAGCCAGCCCCTTATCAATCCCAGTCTCTTCTCAGGTCTTTCTAAGGGACATGAGGAAGGGCGTTTTCAGGCATCCAGATACTGTTATTAACAATCAAAGGAGCCGGGCGTGGTGGCGCACGCCTGTCATCCCAGCCACTGGAGAGGCAGAGGCAGGAGGATCACAAATTCGAGACCAGAGGCAGACCCTGTCTCAAAAAAGTAGAAAAGATGGGCTGAGGGGGCAGCTCAGTGGTGCAGTACTTGCAAGCACGAGGCCCTGGGTTTAATCCCCAGTACTGAAAAAATAAAAATCAATCAACCAACTAATCAATCAAAGTAAAAAATCTCATTGCAAAAATGATTTTTGGAAGAGGTTGAAATTTCATTACTGTTTCCCAGTTGAGGCCTTCAGAGGCAGATGTCCTGGCTCATTAGTAGTTTGTTGTTGTTGTTAGGTGCCATCGAGTTGGTATCCGATTCATAGCGACCCTCATAGGGTTTTCAATGGCTGACTGTTTCGGGATTGCCAGGTCCTTCTTCCATTTTTTGCGGTGCTGGGAATTGAACTCAGGACCTCAGAGACTGCAGTGTAGCGCTCTACCAACTGAGCTAAATCCCAGATGAGTAGCTTAGAGGCTTCAAATATTCCTTGTCAAGCAATGGCAGCACATCGTCATTGTCTGGGGTAGGGAGCAGCGTGACCCATAGGCTGCTCGTAGTGCCCCACAGGGATGCACGTTGAGACATTGGTTTGTGGCTGAGCGCAGCTTCCTGATAGCCAAGAACGGGCGCTGGATGTGTGCAATCTCAAGCCTTTTCTACTTATTTTGTGCAACTTTTTCTTGCATACCGCTGCCCTCTCTGCAAACGTTTTCTTCTCGAGTATGTGAGGGAGCTGGCCACCGACATTTTGAGGAGCTGTGAAGGGAGTTGCATTTATTTTCGGGTCAGTTATGCAGCTGCCAAATGCCCAGAACAGATCTTTAGTGAGCGTGAACCCTGGCTACAAAGGAGAATAAACGGAGGCTTGTGTGTTTTCACCTCCAGAGCAGATCCCGCGACTGTGAAGTGCTGTGTATTTCCCCACGGCACCTGGGCCTGTTCCCAGTGGCTGGGATTCCATAAAGAGTATGGTCTCCTTTCAGGTTCAGGAAGGGACTCGGCGGCACAGGCTGCAGAAAATGGATCCCCTTCCTTTCAGCAACCGGTGGTTTGCAAATGGCACTGGAGGGCTGAGTAGACAGTTCAGAGTAAATCATTCAGAGAAAGTGTCAGTACAGAAAATCTTAGGGAGCTGGGCGCCGTGGCACACACCTGTAATCTCAGCGGCTTGGGAGGTGGAGGCAGGAGGATCGCAAGTTCAAGACCAGGAGGAGTCTGCATAACTTAGTGAGACCCTGTCTCAAAAAAAAGTAAAAAAAAAAAAAAAAAAAAAAAAGAAAGAAAGAAAGAAAATATTAGAAAATATTATGCAAGATAGCCCCCAGATTGGTAACCACTCCTTTACCTTGTCATCATCGTGGAGGCTGACCTCTGCCTGGTCTGCTCTGTATCATTCCCAACACCAAATACAGAATAAAAAAAATCAGTGCAATCAGGCATTGACAATGATTCTGGGCAGCCACGGGGGCTGAGGTTGCCTCTGTATTTATAATGAGCCAGCACACTCTTGTTTAAGTCTCTTGGATCTTCAGGGTTTCAAGTACACACATTGTGGATCCCCTCAAATTTTTTAACCACTTAAAAAGTTAATTCTTAAAGGCTGGGCGTGGTGGCGCACGCCTGTAATCCCAGCGGCTTGGGAGGCGGAGCCAGGAGGATCGCAAGTTCGAGACCAGAGGAAGTCAGC
This sequence comes from Pedetes capensis, assembly GCA_007922755.1. NCBI lineage: Eukaryota > Metazoa > Chordata > Mammalia > Rodentia > Pedetidae > Pedetes > Pedetes capensis. Next base: position 85,726 of record VMDO01002381.1, on the reverse strand, counting down.
GTAACTTAGCGAGACCCTGTCTCAGAAAGGAAGGAAAAAAATAAAAGGGCTGGGGGTGCAGCTCAGTGATCCACCACTTGCAAAGCATGCAGGCGTGAGGCCCCGGGATCAACCCCCAGTACCACACACACACACACACACACACATAAAGTTAATTCTCAAGCTATGTGTGGTGGCTGGTGTCTGTAATCCCAGTACTAGGGAGACTGAGGCAGGAGGATCGCAAGTTCAAGCCAGGTTGAGCTATACGTGGAAGCCCCATGTCAATAACAAATAAATAAATATAAAAAATAAAAATTCGTGGCCAAGCTCTCGTGTAGAGGCCCAGCCTCGTGTAGAGGCCAGATGAAAATCTGATGATTTTCATCTAGAAGAGCTTGGGGTGGGTACTGCATGTGCCATGGAGTCCATGTCTGACTCACAGCGACCCTATGTACAACAGACGAAACCATATTGTCAGTGCTTCTCTGCTGTTCAGAAGGTTTTCAATGGCTGATTGTTTTTTGGGAGTAGGTTGCCAGGTCCTTCTTCCAAGCCTACATCACCTGGTGTTCCCAGGTGGTCTCCCACCCAAGTACTAACCAGGCTGACCCTGTTGAGCTACTGAGATCTGATGGGATCGGACGCCACAGTGGTAGGCCTACAGGCTTTTTATTGATATTCGATCTAAATGACTTACTATTCTAACCTCACGACCTCACTCATTTATTTAAATATTCACTGAGCACTTACTGTGTGTCAGGCCCTCTATCAGAAGTTGAGGATTTTCCTGGTGAGAAAAACAATCCTTGAAACAATCCTGTCCTCTCGAAGCCAATAGTCTTTGGGAGAGACAGAAACAAAACAAATAGCCATGTAAATAGAAATATAAGCATAAACTGTGTTAAGTAACCTGAAGGGAAATAGAGATCTATGGGAACTTAATTAGGGGGCAGGGGAAGCAGAGAGATGGCCTATGGTTATGTCTTTAATGTCCTTTGAGAAACCACATAATGATAGCTGCTGTCAATCATGCAATGCTTTAAAATATTATTTGTACTTATTCATCACAACAGCATCCATACACATGGGGCAGTGGTGCAGTGGTAGTTTTTGTACGTATGACACAGTTTCTTATTCAGTCTAGAATCCACAGATGCTTTGTACACACAGACACCACACATCCTGTAAACTTTAGCCTCCCGGGGCGTGGGGACCACATAACCAGAATGTCCTTCATCTTCTCTTGCCTTGATGGCAACATGCAGGGCAGATCAAGAAAGATCATAAGAAGCTTCCCCGTCGGATTCACATCAGCATTGGAGGGAAGCTGGGGGCTCCGTCCTCCTCAGAGGCCAACATACCATCCACTGATGACGAAGACTGAAGCTCTCAGCCGGAAGCTCAGGCCCCATCCTCCCTGCCTGGCAAAGTTCCCTTGCCCCCAGTCTGATCTGCTCTAGATCAAACCCAATATCTAAACGCTACACTGAGCTTCCCCAACAGGCTCGTCATAGCAAGGGCCTCTTCCGCTCGGCCCCTTTTGCCCCTGCACTTAATGTCGGTCTCTAGCTTATCTTTCAGGGCTGAACCAGGTGATTGCATGTTACATCCTAGAAGAAAACGTGTGTTTCTTCCCTAATGGCCTCCTGGCTATGGAAACGGCTCCATGTGCTTAATTAACGTTTCCAGATTATAGCCTTGAAGGCTTCTTGTCCGACTCCCCACTGGCAGCAGATGTTTCAAGATTCCAACCCTTCTTACTTCACCAGGCAGAATGAACTCAGGTGAGAGACGGGGTGGAGGATGGGAACGAGCCCCTTTAACAGACGGCAAAACCACCTAGGGGCGGAGCAGGAATCCGGACTCTGCTTGTAACTGCCTGTCCTCTCCAGGGAAGGGCAGCTAGACGGGTCTGGGTACGCGTGGCCCTGGCCGCGAGTGGGGCGGTCTGCTTCCTCACAGGGAGTGGGTGGGTATGAAGGCAGGCCTTTGTGGTGCTAAGCCCTGATTCATGGGCAGCTTGTCAAAAAGCCCTAGGGGTGGCCACCCCAGGGGGCCACAATCACTGTTGTAGAGTGAGTAGTTTTGGGAAGTGCTGGGATGAGGTGACTAAGCCAGGCTAGCCATTGTTGTTAGGTGAAGTTGAATCAGATGCTACTCATAGTGACCCTGTGTGCAACAGAGCAAACGGCTACCTGACACTGTGCCATGCACACGATCTTTCTATGTTTGAGCCCATTGTTGCAGCCACTGTGTTTCTTCTCATTTGAGATGTACCACACCAGCAAATGGAGGTCCCAGGGGCTTTCCACTGCTCCCATCATTCAGGTTGACTCTGCTTTGAAGAGACAACTCTTCCCTAGTCACTTCTTGAATGCCTTCCAGCCTGGGGCGGGGCTCATTTCCTGCTTCTCTGCTATTCGTAGCGTTTTCCATAGCTGCTTGTTTCAGGAGTGGGCTGCCAGGTCGGACAGAAACGAGCCTCAAAAGGACCAGAAGGCCGGGTCTGAAGGTAAAGGTGTAAAGGGAAGATGGGCTGGGGAAGGGGAGCGGGGGGCAGGAGGGAGGACTGTCCGCCTCTGCTCCATCTACCCAGCCCCTGTGCGGCAGGATGAGCCAGGGGTCCTTCCTGAGAGCACAGAGCAAGCACGTGGGAGTCCAGACACAGCATGCTCCTTTGACGTGCTTTGGTCAGACTTCCCCTGCCCCCTAATTAAGTTCCCATAGATCTCTATTTCCCTTCAGGTTACTTAACACAGTTTATACTTATATTTCTATTTACATGGCTATTTGTTTTATTTCTGTCTCTCCCGAGAGACTATTGGCTTCGAGAAGACAGGATTGTTTCAAGGATTGTTTTTCTCACCAGGAAAATCCCCAACTCCTGATAGAGGGCCTGACACACAGTAAGTGCTCAGTGAATATTTAAATAAGTGAATGAGATCGTGAGGTTAGAATAGTAAATCATTTAAATCAAGTATCAATAAAAAGCCTGTAGCCCTACCATTGTGGCGTCTGATCCCGTCAGATCTCTGAAGCTAAGCAGGGTCAGGCCTGGTTAGTCCTTGCATGGGAGACCGCCTGGGATCACCAGGTGCTATAAGCTTGGGAGATGGACCTGGCAGCCCAATCCCAAAAAACAATCAGCCATTGAAAACCCTATGAATAGCAGAGAAACACTAACAATACTGCTTCATCTGTTGTACATAGGGTCGCTGTGAGTCAGACACCAACTCCACGGCACTTTGACATGCTTTGAGTTGTGCTCCTTTGATGAAAGGACCGGCAACCTTGTGAAAGGTTTACATAGGCAAGGCCGTGAACATGTTTTAAATGCCATTGCATTTCCAACGTGTATTTCAGAGATGACACCTGAGGGCACTCCCAGCATGTTCGTCGCACATTTACCTGTCAGGTGGGCTCTTTCTCTTTTTATTTAGATCCCATCGAAGTCTGAAAGGGGATTTGAAGTGACGGAGTGCTTGCAGACACCTGGGGGAGAGACGAAGGGCACAGACGACATAGTGCTGGACATCGCGCGTGCTCCACGGCCCGCCCAGCTCCGCCTCGCTCCCGTCCACTCCATCCTCACCGAGACCCCGTGAGGCAGACAGTGTTCTTGCTGTTCAATGACCCTGGTTCAAACCCCTGCCCTACCCCTTGCCAGCCACAGGCCGGAGTGAGGTGGAGTAATTCACCTCGCCTGTCGGAGTCTCTCCTCTCTCTCGTTTGACTGTGAAATATTTCGTATCATTTGTCATCAATTTTTGTATTTTTATGATGTGGCCACGGAACAGGTTTCCAGGACGTACACTGAAATGTCATCAGAGTGATTCAAGTACACGATTAAAATATCAAACAGTCCCAAAGCGTTCAATGTAGAGAAACGGTCCCCCAGCCCACCCACCCCGTCCCCCGTGCTGCTTCCCGCAGATAACAGCCTTCAGCCAGCTGCTGTTTTTAGTTTTTCTTGTGGTTTCTTTTTTGTCTCCCAATGGCATGTTTACACTGCTGTGTCTTGATCAACAACCTTCGTGGACATTATCTGTCCACTTCCTTCCAGGGCAGATGAAGGTTTAACTCACGGCCTCCACTCCCTTGCAGGTTTTGAAAGTCTTAGCTATTTTAGTTTCTCTATGACAGTTGTAACTACAGAAAGCCCTCTAATTCCTGTTCCATCAACAGTCAATGATACCTTTGACTTCTTGTTCTGTAAGATGAGAATAGAAGCCTAGCGTCTCTTCCCTCTACCTTTCTTCTCCCTTCTACCCCTAAATCCCATCTATTCTGTAACCACAATTAAGTTTTCCTGGCTTTGTTTATAGGTTGATTCTAAAATCTGAGATCCAGAAAACAGTGCTTACATTATGACTATGTAAATATTGTTAATTATAGAGTAAGTCCTGAGCTATGATTACATTTCTTCTCTCTAGGTCCAATGCCATGACCTGAGTGCCACTCAAAGCAACGTGTTTGTAGAACAAATAGTTTTCTTTCTCACACTCATTTCAATTGTTCAAAATAAGGCTTCTTTTTAGTTTCTCTTTGGACTATATCTTCATTGTGTATATATATTTTTGTTTTTCCTGGAGTTTCTGATTGCCTTTATTTTCCCTGTTGATAGAAAAAAATATGTTGTTACATGTTCTCAAGTTGGGTCTGGCGCATAGTGACCCTATGTACAGTAGATGAAACACTCCCGGACAGTGTGCCATGCCTGGCACTCTTGTCAGTGCTTCTCTTCTATTCATAGGGTTTTCAGTAACTGATTGTTTTGGGATTTTTTCAGGAGTGGGCTGCCAGGTTCTTCTCCCATGTTGTGATACTGGGGTCAAACCCAGGGCCCCAGAAGAAATATAAACCTTCATTATCACAGCCACTTTTTATTCATTTCGCTTATTCATAAGGATCTACTCCATTTTTCTTAAAATGTTTTCCTTAGAGCCCACTGATGCTCTGTTTTAATTCAAACTAATCACTTGCTTGCTGTTATTAGGTGCCATCCAGTCAGGTCCCACTCATAACGACCCAGTGTTTATGCAACACTCTCTGATACTATTGTCAGTGCCTCTCTGCTATTCATAGGGTTTTCAGTGGCTGATTGTTTTGGGAATGGGCTGCTGGTCCTTCTCCCTAGCCTGCAGCACCTGGTGTTCCCGGCTGGTCTTCCATCCAAGGACTAGCCAGGCTGGAACCTGCTTAGCTTCTGAGATCTGATGGGATCAGATGCCACAGTGGTATGGCTAGGTGAGTGAAAAATGGCATCCAGGAATTTCCCGAGTGAATCCTGTCATTTTTTAAATACTAAAAACCTGTCCCTTTTCTGGAATTTTACATTAGTACACTCAACTTCCTCAAAATGGAAATATAGGGGAAAACTTGCACTCGCAAATATCTGGAACTGACTTTAATATATGCTCACGTTTAAATACTTGTTTAGTTTGACATGGAATTCTACTTTCAAAATAATCTTCTGTCACAACTTTTGAAGGCAAGTCTCTTGCTTCTGTCATCTGTGGTTGTGGGGTGGAAGTCCAATGCTGGGGGCTTTTTCCCCCCTCTTTGGAAACTTGTAGAATCTTCTGATCCCTGGGGTCTAGAGTTCTACAGTAAGCATGCCTAAGCAAAAGGACTGTTTCTTGCTGCGAATTTGGTAGTCTTTGTGTGTTAAAAGTTCTGTGCTTTTTTCCTATTATTTCCTTTGGTTTGTAGTCTCTTTGCTTTTCAAAGTTCTCTGAAACGCCTAACCCTAAATGCCAGGATGGATCTGGTGTGCCTCTTTTCTGTATATTCTCCGTCTTCTCTTTCTTCCCCTGTGCTCTGGCAGACTTCCCTCGAACTTTACATTCTTTTATTTATTTGCTTATGTACTTATTTGTATGGGTTTCGAGATAGTCTCACTATATATCTCAGGCTGGCCTGGAACTCAGGATCCTCCAGACTCAGCCTCCTTAGCGCCAGGTTTACAGGTGTGCACCTCCACACCCAGTTCTCTATTAAACTCATAAATCTGTAATTTAGAAAAATTCTGAGAATTCTTTCTTGGTTTCTGATTCATTCTCTCTCTCTCTCTCTCTCCTCCCTCTCTCTCTCTGTCTCTCTCTCTCTCTCTCTCTGCCTGTATGTAGGCCCTCGTGTCTGCTTGTCCTCCTTTTAGGTCTGTCTTACCCACTGGCCTTATTATCCCTCACTCCCATGGAAATGTGCGGGGAACCAATCAACACCCAAGGCCGAAGACCTCAGTGGTTTAGAAATGGCCACCACCCTTATTATTGTTGTTGTTGTTGTTGTTGTTAGGTGCCATCGAGTTGGTATCCGACTCATAGTGACCCTCAGAGGGTTTTCCATGGCTGACTGTTTCGGGATTGCCTTGGGAGTGGATTGCCAGGTCCTTCTCCCATTTTTGCAGTGCTGGGAATTGAACTTGGGACCTCAGAGACTGCAGCGCAGCTCTCTACCAACTGAGCTAAATCCCAGCCCGGCCCCTTATTATTAGTGATCTCCAATTCCTATGATTATTTTGGAAGTAGTGATTAATGGTGAAGTTCTTCTAGGGCAGGAGAAAAAATGGCCAGCTAAAACTCCTAAGAATAATAAATGTCAATTTTACTGCTTGTGAATTCTTTTAGAGCCAGTGCTAGTCTTCAGGTGGAAAACAAGGCGCAGGCTCGCTGGAATTCAAGCCCAGTGCCCGTTCTGGGCATGGCTGTCTGCTCTGATGGGCCGGTAATGCTGCACCGGCAAAATGTCTTAAATATCACCTCTGTTTACAATATGGATTACAGTGTTCTGCTTCCCAGGCACAAGTGCTAAGCAAATGATAATTCTGCTAAGATCAATAGGATCTTAATTTTCATTTCAGTTTTATTTTTTCAATACTGGGGGTTGAACCCAGGGCCTCGAGCCTAGGCAAGTGCTTTACTACTGGGCTGCACTCCCAGCCCCACTTTTATTTTTTATCCTGAGATAAAAGTCTTGCTAAGTTGCTCAGGCTGCCTGTCACCTTGAACTCATGATCCTCCTGCCTCAGCCTCCCCAGGTGCTGGGATTATACGTGAGCCACTGTGCCTGGCTTATTTTTTCTGGTGGATAGGGTGCTTTTCCTTTAGACCTCTAGGAGTGGGACATAATACCAGAAAACTTGCTCGCATCAATGGGCAAATACAAACTGAAATACTAGCCACGTAAACCTGCCATGAGAGAAGGACGTGAACAGCAGAGTCAGAAAATGCACAAAAGACAAAATCACATGTCACACATTAACTGTCTCCAGAAAACAAGACCAATTTAAAGGTAGTATGTGAAGCTTTATAAACTTCTAATGACATTTGAATGCCTGCAACCGTAGCCCTGTGGCTGATCCCATCAGATCTTGGAAGCTAAGCAGGGTCGGGCCTGGTTAGTACTCGGATGGGAGACCACCTGGAAACACCAGTTGCTGTAGGCTTGGGAGAAGGACCCGGCAATCCACTCCCAAAAATCAATCTGCTGTTGAAAACCCTATGAACAGCAGAGAAGCACTGACAGTAGTGTTTCACCTGCTGTACCTAGGGTCGCTATGAGTCAGATACCAACTCAATGGCACCTAACAACAACAATGACATTTAAAGAACAGTGCATGTGTTATGGGGCTGGGATTTAGCTCAGGTGGTACAGCGCTGCGCTGCAGTCTCTGAGATCCTGAGTTCAATTCCCAGCACCACAAAAATGGGAGAAGGACCTGGCAATCCACTCCCTAGGCAATCCCGAAACAGTCAGCCATTGAAAACCCTCTATGAGGGTCGCTATGAGTCGGACACCGATTCGACAGCACCTAACAACAACAAGCATGTGTTATAGAAATATCTTTTTGTCTGACATGTCTTGCTCTTAGTCACAATGAGTATGATAGCAAAGATTTATTTTTGTGTTCCAGGAAAAATTTTAAGTATTTTGTTTACATTAAGTTTATATTTAGTTTACAAACCTAAAGGGTTACTTCAGATGTGAAAAGCCTAGCTATATTGCCTAATCATCTTTCCTCTGAGAAGTTTTCATTTACTGTGGGATTGGAAATATGAAGATATTGCATATGTTTTTTGCTATAGCTGCCTTTCTTCCTTAATTTATGATTGAAGGACAAATAAAAATTACATATGCCTATCATGCACAGTTTGCGGTCTTAAATAGGCATATGTTGTGGAATGAAATTGAACTGGTTAACATATGCATCACTCACATACTTCTCTCTTGTGGTGAGAGCACTTAAGATGTACTGTCCATGGGTCATCTCCCGATTCCTCCTCCAAACCCCTACTCCTGCTGGTAACTATCATTCTACTCTCTAGTTCATTCTTTCTTTCTTTCTTTTTCTTTTTTCTTTCTTTTTTTTTTTTTTTTTTGTGGTACTGGGGGTTGAACCCAGGGCCTTGCGCCTGCATGCTCTGCAAGTGCTGGACCACTGAGCTGCGCCCCCAGCCCATTTTTTTTTTTTTACTTTTTGAGACAGGGTCTTGCTGAGTTATACAGATTGCCTCTGGTCTCGAACTTGTGATCCTCCAGCCTCCACCTCCTGAGCCGCTGGGATTACAGGCATGTGCCACCACGCCTGGTGCTCTCCATTTTTTTGAGTTCAACTTTTCTAGATTTCACACGTCAATGAGATCCCATAGTATTTGTCTTTCCATGCTGGCCTTATTTAGTTTAACATGATGTCCTCCATGATCGTCTGTGTTATTACAAGTGATATAATTTCTTTCTTTTTTAAGGCTGAATAGTATCCCCATTCAATTCCTTATTTGACTATTGTGAATAAGGCTGAGATGAACATAGGAGTGTAAATATCTCTTTCACGTACTGACTTCATTTTGGATATATGTCTAGAAGTGGGATTACTAGATCATATGGGCATTCTATTTATTATGAATACACACACACACATGCACGCACGCACATATTGCAGTACTAGGGGTTGAACGCAGGGCCTTGCATATGCTAGGCAAGTGCTCTACCACTGAGCTACACTCCTAGTCCCTTTATGTGTTATTGTAAGACAAGGTCTCACTAAGTTGCACAGGCTGCCTCTGGCCTCTAACTCACGATCCTCTTGCCTTAGCCTCTTGAGTTGCTGAGATTCCAGGCAAGTACACCCTGCCCAACCTGGTATATCCATTTTAAATTTTTGAAGAAGACCCATAGTGCTCTCCTTAATGCCTGTACTAAATTCCCTCCAACAGCGGGTAAGAGTTCCTCTTTCTCCACATCCTTACCTATACTCATTATCATCAGTCTTTTTAATCATGGCCAAATTAACTAGAGGGTTGTGATATCTTGTTGTTTTAATTTGTATTTCTCTGATGATTAATGATTTGAGCATTTTTCATATACCTGTTGGCTGTATGCCTTCTTTTGAGAAATGTCTGTTCCAGGTCTTTTGTCCATTTTTTAATCAAGTTGTTCTCTTGTTATTGAGTTATTTCAGTTATTTATATACTTTGGATATGAACACTTTATCAAGCATGATTTGCAAATATTTTCTCCCATTCTGTAGGTTGTCTCTTCACTCTTTTGATTGCTTCCTTGGCTGTGAAGAAGCATTTTAGCTTAATGTAATCCTGTTTGTCCACTTTCAGTTTTGTCAACTGTGCTTTTGAGGTCATATTAAAAGAAATCAATTACCAAAGTCAACATTGTGGAGGTTCCATCTATGTTTTCTTCGAATAGTTTTACAGTTTCAGTTCTTACAGTTAAGTCTTTAATCAATTTTGAGTTGATCTTTGTATATAGTATGAGATAAAAAATTCAATTTCAATCTTTCGCTTGTGGATATTCAATCATCCCACTAACATTTATTGAACAGACTATCCTTACCCAGTGTATGTTCTTCATGCCTTTGTGGAAAATTAAAAATTAACTATGTGTGTGTGGATCTGTTTCTCGGTTCTCTACGCTGTGCCATTGGTCTGTGTGTGTGTTTTTATGCCAGTACCAGGGTGTTCGGGGATTACAGTTTTGTAGTACATTTTGAAGTTAGGGAGTGTGAGGCCTCCAGCTTTATTCTTCTTGCTTAAAATTGGATTTACTATGCAGTGACTTTTGTGGTTGGTAGAGTGCCACTCTGTGCTCTCCGAGGCCGTGGCTTGATCCCCAGCACAGCAAAAATGGGAGAAGGATATGGCAACCCACTTCCAAAACAATCCTGAAACAGTCAGCCATTGAAAACCCTATGAGGGTCACTATGAGTCAAATCCAATTCGAAGGCACCTAACAACAACATATGAATTTTAGAATTGATTTTTCTATTTTTGTGAAAAATGTCATTGGAAGTTTTATAGAGATCACATTGAATCTGTAGATTGCTTTATTTACTATGTACATTTTAACAATATTAATTCTTCCAACCTATGAACACAAGACCTCTCCATTCATTTATGTACCTATCGTTTTCTTTCATCAATGTTTTATAGTTTGGGAATACAGTTCTTTCACTTCCTGCTTCAATTTATTCCTAAGTATTTTGTAGCTATTGAAATAAGATTTTCTTGATTTCTTTTTCAAATAGCTCATTATTAGTGCATAAAATTTTACTGATTTTTGTATGTTGCTTTTGCATCCTGCAACTTTAATGTAATTATCAGTTCTAACAGTTTTTTGGTGGTGTCTTTAGGGTTTTGATTATATAAAAGAAAGAAAACAGGGAAAATTTAATTTCTTCCCTTCCTACCTGGACAATTTCTATTTCTTTCTCTTGTTTAAATGCCCTGGCAAGGACTTCTAGGATTATGTGGAGTAGATGTGATGAGAGTAGGGACCTCAGCTTGTTCCCAATCTTAGAGGGAAAGTTTTCTCCTTTTCACTCTGAATATTCATATTAATGGTGGACTTGTCAAATATGGCCTATATTGTGTTTAGGAACATTCCTTATATACCTAATTTGTTGAGAGTTTCTTTTTTAAATCATGAACTGATGTTGAATTTTGCCAAATGCGTTTGCCACATCTATTGTGATGATGATATGGATTTTGTCCTTCATTTGGTTAAATTGTGTGTCACACAGATTTTCATATGTTGAACTATCCTTGCATGCCAGCGATAACCCCTACTTGATCATGGTGAATCGTCTTTTTAACATTCTGTTGATCTTGTTTGCTAGCTTTTCATTGGAGATTTTCACATCTGTGTTAATCAGGGATATTAGCCTATAATTTTCTTTTTTTGTAGTGTCATTTTCTGGCTTTGATATCAGGGAAATGGTGGCTACATAAAATAAGTTGGGAACTATTTCTGCTCCTTCAAGTTTTTTTGGAAGAATTTGAGAAGATTTGGTATTGGTTCTTATTTAAATTTTTGGTAGAATTCAGCAGTAAAGCTATCAAGTCTTGGGCTTTCTTCAATGGGAGAGTATTACTGATTCAATTTCTGTATTCATTGGTCTGTTTATATCTTTTGTTTCTTCAGGTCTTAGTCGGTTATGTGTTTCCAGGAATTAATCCATTTCTTCTAGGTTCTCCCATTTTTTGGTCTAGAAATGTTCATAGTCATCTCTTGTGATCCTTGATATTTCTGTTGTATTAGTTGTGATGTCTCCTCTTCTGATTGTTTCTTTTTCTTAGCATCCTATTCTCACTTATGGATACAATATCTATTCAAATCTTTCTGAGGGAAGGTGATCATGTACTTGGGTTCATAGAGGATAGCAATGGTTTATATTTGTTGTCTTGGCTAATTATTAATAGCTCCCCATATCAGACCCAAAATTGTCCCAAGTTAGATGATAAATTACACATTCACTTTAATGGTAATGATGAGGTTTATTTTTAAAAAGTTGTCCTCTAGTTTTGAATTATTTCGGTTTCCTTGGGGTGATGCTTTCAGTCTTTCTTAAATCCTTGATTGTCCACTAATATTTAAGAATGAGTCATTGTGAGGAATTCTGAGCATGTGGGGAGAGCTTATTGTCTGGTGGACTCTGGTCTAGTGTGGGAAGGCAGGGAAGTTACTCCTGTCCTCAAGTTTTTTGAGTGAAAGAATTTGAAAGACCATCCCTATGGTACCGATAGCCACCCCAGCAGCCCCTGTTCTTGGACCACGTGTGTGATTTCCACAGAGATAGATGATTCTCTTTTTTAAAAAATGGATACTGGGTGCAGTAGTGCACACCAATAATAGCAGTGACTCCAGAGGCAGAGGCAGGAGGATCACAAGGTCAAGGCCAGAGGGAGCCTGTGCAACACAGCAAGACCCTGTCAAGGCAAAAAATAAAAACTGGGCTGAGGGTGCAGCCAGGGGTAGAGCACTTGCGAATTATGTGCAAGGCCCTCCGTTCAACCCTGGAGTACCGCAAAAAATGTTGGTGATGTCCTGAGTTGGTGATGTTCCGAGTGCATGAGGAGAGGAAAGCAATGGTCTCATATGCAGGCGCTTAATCAGCCTCCCTTTTCCAGTTCCTGGTCCTGTCCTCTGTCTCCCCCGTCAGTTCAAACCCAGGACCCCTCCTAAGACCTCTTGGCAGACCGAGTCCCTCTACTGCAAAGCCCACTAAAATCTCTTGCATGCACTTTCTGGCTGCAGAAATTTGCTAAAATCTCTAATTCTCTGAGAGAACCCCCTCTCCATGCTCTTTGGTGTTAATAGTTTGTGCTGTTTTTTCCTTTCACCATTCTTTTTGTGAGGCATTGGGAGGAAGGACGTGTGGAATATTCAGTGGAATATCTTGAACAGGAAAATAGTTGTACCATATTTTCCTTTGTACTGAGTTTAATGAAGCCTTTTCTGTTTATTTTCTGGCAGAGATTTCTGGTTAAATTGGAGCATCCATTCTCCTTCATTTGGAATATTACCTCTCCGCTGCCAATTTTCAGTGAGGCACCAGCAACCTAAAATGATCCTAACCTCCCTGGCAACTAGATGTGGCCGTGTGAGTGAGTTCTGGCTGAGGGGTGTGAGCGGAAGGGTCTCACAGAGCTGGAGCTTCTCCCGAGAGATAACGGGTAACATGGGCTTTGTCCTCCTTTTCTTCACTGCTGCTCACCTTGCGATCTGGACCATTGGTGCCCCCATCTTGGGCTATGTTATGTTAGTTGTTAGGTGCCATCGAGTCAGATCCAACTCATAGCGACTCTATGTACAACAGATTGAAACATTCCCCAACACTGCTATGCACATGATATTCTTACATTTGAGCCCATTGTTGTAGCCACTGTGTTTCTTCTCATTTTGAGTTGTGCCACATCAGCAAATGGAGGTCTGAAAGGCTCTATCCTGTTCCTGTCATTAAGGTCAACTCTACTTTGAGGAGGCAACTCTTCCTCAGTCATTTCTTGAATGCCTTCCAGCCTGGTGGGGTTCATTTGCTGGCACTCTGTTTGACAGTACTTCTCAACCATTCATAGGGTTTTCAATGACTAATTGTTTCCAGAATGGGCTGCCAGGTCCTTCTCCCTCGTCTGTCTTAGTCTGGAAGCTCAGCTGAAACCTGTCCACCATGGGTGGCCCTGCTGGTATCTGAAATACTGGTGGCATAGCTTTCGGTTTCACAGCAACACACAAGCCCCTCCACCCCCCCAGCATATGAGGGACATCCCTATCTCAAGCCACGAGGTCTAGAGAAACATAAAGAGCCTCCATTCCCTGCCCAGCGGTGCCCAACACTGGCTCACACTTCCACACTTTTGTGGGACAAAGACAGTTTGTTTCTCTTTAGGCAATGCTATTTTCAGTTTTCCATCACTACAACCAAGCCAAAACCCAACTAATATAACCTTAAAAACATCTCTGAGGTACCAAAAGTGATAGTTATGAAAGTGATTGTTAAGTGGAAAAGGGCTATTCAGATGGTAGATACTATTATTATACCTTACACCAAAGTAGATTTGGAACTGCTCTTCTGCACTGGCTACTTTGCAAGGTAAGTCCCCTTAAATTACTCATTTTTTATCTCCAATAGCTGGCATAGAATTCAATATATTTCCTCATGACATAAACTTTAATATATTCACATATTTAATGTATTTTAATATATTCAATATGTTTGCTAGGTAAGTATACGTATTTGTTAAGTTGTTGTTGTTGTTAGGTGCCGTCGAGTCGGTATCCGACTCACAGCGACCCTCATAGGGTTTTCAATGGCTGACTGTTCGGGATTGCCTTGGGAGTGGATTGCCAGGTCCTTCTCCATTTGTTAAGTAGACTTCAATATATTTATTGATAAGTAATTTAAATAGTTATTAGTTCATTAAAATAATTTCAAAATCATAAAGAAGACAAAAGAAAAAGTGTTAAAATATTTTCAGCTCATTAATCTTCCTATTGAGCAGCTTCAAAAAAAAATTCAATAGAAAAAAAATGAGCTGTGGACGTGGCATTGGAGGCAAAATGGAAATGATTCTTACATACCAGAAAAGACGCTCGGCCTCGCTGGCAAAAGGTTGTTGTTGTTGTTAGGTGCCGTCGAGTCGGTATCCAACTCATAGTGACCTTCATAGGGTTTTCGATGGCTGACTATTTCGGGATTGCCTTGGGAGTGGATTTCCAGGTCCTTCTCCCATTTTTGCGGTGCTGGGAATTGAACTCGGGACCTCAGAGACTGCAGCGCAGTGCTCTACCAACTGAGCTAAATCCCAGACCCAGGCAAAAGGTTATATGCAATGAAAGACCCACAGCCAAATGCAATTTCTCATCTGGCAGAGTCGATGACAAACCATATCAAAATACAGTTTCGCATCTATCAGATGAGCAAATATCCTAAAACTTGACCCTGTAGTCGGGTGGGGAGGCTGTGGGAAGCAGCCTTCCTCACACATTGTTGGCAAAAAGGCAAAATGATGTTACTCTATATTGGGGAACCTGGCAATACCCCCGAGATTACAGAAACATCTATCCGTTCGCCAAGCCATCTCACTTCTGGGAACGAAGTCAGCTCGCCTGGTTCATGTGCAGGTCATTGATCACAGCAATGTAATAGCAAAAGATTGGAAATAATCCAAATATCCATTGACGGGGGTGTTTAAATACATTAGGGTACAACATACAACAGAATGCTCTGCATTAGGGAAAGAGAAACTGAATGTGTTCTTTGAATGCCAAAATGGAGTAGTGCCAAGATTTTTCTCTGAAACAAGAAAAGCAAACCAATAACAGTACATACAGAATGCCACCTATTGTGTAAGAGCAAGCAGAAATTCGAAGTATTTATTGGAATTAACATAAAGACAAGTTATAAAGACAAGTAAGACACCAATGCAGAACAGTTACTCAGTAGGATGGAGAGAAGCGGGGACAGGAATGAGATTTTGTGGTTTCATTTTTGAATGGTGGAACCAAACTGCCTTTACAAAAAAAGAAAATGTAATTTAAAAAATAAACAAGCTCGAAGGTAAGAAAGCATTGTCATTTCCTGTAATACCGCCAGTGTCTAAGGGCCGCTAGGGTTCCCGGGCACCCAGGCACATTTGCTGTGCTCGCTTGACCATGGTGCTGCTTCAAACTGAGAGAATCCAGACCTGTTTGAATAGTCAAAGACCCAGAGGTCTACTCATGTCAACTCTCACATTGTTGTTGTTGTTGTTGTTGTTGTTGTTGTTGTTAGGTGCCGTCGAGTCGTGTCTGACTCATAGTGACCCTCATAGGGTGTTCAATGGCAGATTGTTTCGGGATTGCCTTGGGAGTGGGTTGCCACGTCCTTCTCCCATTTTTTGCAATGCTGGGAATTGAACTCGGGACCTCGGAGACTGTAGAGTGGCGCTCTACCAACTGAGCTAAATCCCAGCCCCTCTCCCGTATATTGCAGATTAATAAACTGATGCCCAGTATAATAAACTGACGCTTTAGTGACTTTTGCCCAAGGTCACACAAGCATTCTTTTTCGCTTTTGTGTTTTTGCTGTACTTGGGGGTTGTACCCAGGGCCTCGCACATGCTTTGCAAGCGCTCTACCACTGGGCTGTACCCACAGTCCAGTTTTTACTTTTTCACCTTGAGACAGAATCTCGCTAAGTTCCACAGGCTGCCTCTGGCCTCAAGCTTGCGATCCTCCTGCCTCCACTTCCTAAGTCGCTGGGATCAGGTGTAGCCACTGCACTGGGCTCCAGGGTCACACAGTCATTCATGAAAGGCAGGTCTTACTCCAGACAACCACTACCAGCCACCTGCTCTTTCTCTGCTCCCCAGAGTACATACAGGGTGAGCTATGTGACATAAAGTTTCCTCTTGTGCTTAGAGCGGAACCAAATAGAACTAATCAATGAACTCACAAATATTTATCATGTCCCTCTGCTAGGGGCTGGGACTCTACCCAAGTCAAGAAGGTCTTGTCCCCCTTAGTTATCTGCACACTGCCTCTCCTAGCGCCCTGGCCCCAAGGGAGATTAGACCCCTTAGTCCCGGTATGGTCTTGTCTGGGCTCCATGCCCTGCTGAGGATTGTGTGCAGCTGCCTGACTCTAGGTCCTTCAGCTTTTCAGCTTGGCCAGGGTCAACCGGCCAGAAAGCAGACGCTGGACGTCACACTCGGACGCACGCAGGTCAGCCAGGATGGTGACGGGGTTCGGGGCCTTCTACCCCTCAACATGGTGCCTCAGCCTTTGAGAACATAGCTGCTCTTGGCGTCCCCACAGGCCTTTCCTTGAAGCAGGCCACAAAAGCTGCAGAGGTCACCCTCTGACCATCTCCATCCCTTCTCCCCTGAAGACCCTCCCGTGACAGTGTCCTGCCTCGAACCTGGGGGGAGGAACGGCACCCTGGGATCACAGGAAGAATCTGAAACAGGCCTGCTAAGTTCCCTCCCAGCCGTCACTGCTAGGTTACACACTTTTGCCTTCCGGCCTTACTCCTGCACACCTGACCAAAAATATAGATAAGCCTACAAACACATGCGTTTAAACCTCACAGCTCTACTTACATGCAGCTGTCATTAGGGGAGGAGATATTTGTGACAATTTCATAAAAGCAGCCCAGACATATGGAAAAATAAGAAAAACTTAAGTGTGTCATGAATGCATACACATATAGAGATAATAATCTATTATTTTTTGAGGGGGCAGTACTTAACGGTGAACCCCGGGCCTCATGCAGGCTAGGTAAGTGCTCTACCACTGAGATGCACCACCCAGTCCCTTTTTTATTATTTTATCAATAGAGACAGGGTCTTGTTAAGTTGTATAGGCTGCCTCTGACCTTGAACTCGTGATCCTCCTGCCTCAGCCTCCTGAATTGCTGGGATTATACGTGTGTGCCATGGCACCCAGCTTGCCTTATTACTTTTTACCATAAAAGGTAGAGCACTTGCCTGGCATGCACGAGGTCATGAGTTCAACTCCCAGCACTGCCAAAAAAAGTAGTAATAATAAAAAATTATAAAAATGCACATAACACAGACCATAATGGCACCATTTTCAGTAAAGAAAAATGTAAACAAATGTAAAAATGTAGCATTAAATCATAACTGCACACAATTAACTGTAGTACGTATTACACTACGGTAATGATTTCAAAACCACTTCCTGTTGCTATGGAAGGGAGTCAAAATCTACAGGCAGATTTTCGACTGCACAGGAATTGTTGCCTGTAATCCCCACATTGTTCAAGGGCCGACTGTGGACATATTTCCCCATGACTTTGAGTTTTCACTTCTGAAATTGCCTGTGTGACAGAGAACCTATATGAAATCAGCGTACACACTTTTCTCTTGTTAATCTGATGTCTGTTTATAGAGGTCTCGGCCATGAGCCTTGTGATAGGTGAGGGAAAGATGCCGCTTTTGTCTTCTGCCATGACAAGGCAAAACTTGCTGGTTTTCTAAGCCTTGGGACCACAAGGTAAAGAGGAATTAAAAGCAAGAGGCAAAGGGAGAGATGATCACGGGAACAGGCGTGTCAGCAGGAAGTGGAGTGGGGGCGATTGTTCAGATAGACTGGTATCAATCAGGACAGGCCGTGTAACAAATACGCCCCAAATCTCACTTGCTTATAGCAACAGACGTGTTCTTCTTGCTCATGATGTCTTCTCCAAATTCAAGCCAGTGTTTGGCATAAGCTCTGGGTAACCGAAAGAGTTGAAGGCAGGTGAGCTTCCATTGCTATTTGTTCATGAGCTTAACAGAGGTGACCCCATGCAAAATATGTGTGGAGCAAATTCTCAGTATCCAACCCTTGCAGCTGGATTTCGAGATGCACAGCCGTAACAGCTTCCTGCTGGCCTTCCAAATGCTCACTCCTGAGCCCCTGACTCCATGTTTCCCATCAGTGGGTGAAGGGCTTAGTGGAGTCACCTGGTATGGGAGCCCATGCTGGAATAATGTGCTTCTCAATGGGGCGAGTGGGTACCCCTCAAGGGCGATTGGCATTTGGGAGAGCAGTTTTCTGGTGGTCACAATGACAGTGATTCTATTGGCATTCGTGGCTTACTGCCCAAGACAGTCCCCATGGGGAAGACCTGACTGCGTGCCCCACAACCGTGTCTGTCCCATTGGACAGTAACGTAGGCAGAAAATCTGAGGCTTGCACCTTAACACACATTTTGGGGTTATTTGTTTGGGAGGTTTGTTTGGGTTTGTTGACAAGTTAACATGCACTTAATTTTCAAAGAATTCAATCACTGTGTAAATCGAGGGAAGATTGTTCTTTAGTCAGTTTGGAACTCTATGACATGGTGGTTCGCTATTGTAACACACTCTGGTCAGTGCGCATTTGCACCTGTCACATTCGTGGGGATTCCAGGGGAGACGCGTGCTCAGATTAGTGCTTCCTAGTGTCCAGCAATGGGAGAAGGAACCAGTAGGCCACTCCCTAGGCAATCCTGGAAAAATAAGCCATTGAAAACCCTATGAGGGTCGCTATGAGTCGGACACAACTCCTTGGCACCTAACAACAACAACAACAACAACAGTGTCCAGCATTGGGAGAAGGACCCGGCAGCCTACTCCCCCAAAACAGTGAACCATCAAAAACCCTATGAACAGCAGAGAAGCACTGACAGTACGTAGGGTGGCTGAGTCAGACACTGACTCGATGGCACCTAACAATAAGTGCCCAGCAGTGTGGTCCCTGTGGCAGCGTGGAGATGCACATCCTTTTATCCTCAGTCTCCGCCCTTCCGTTTCTCCTAAACAGTGATGTCAGCGAGATACTGATTTATTTGAAGTTACGTATGCAGAAGTGAACTTCACGTCTGGAGGTCGCTGCGTCTGATGGCCCAAGGGTGGCCCCTCGGGCACACGTTGAGAAGGAGCCCACCGTGTGGGAGGGAATGAGCGAGGCCAGCCAGCCCCAGTCACCACAGGCTTCATTCCCGGCGCTGCAGATAATGATCAGGTGGCTGGCACCCTCTGAGCAGCTGCAGGAAATCGGCCCGCCTGGGGTCACGCAACCCTCCCAGCTCCGGAGTCAGCTTTGGATGTGATTCACAGGCACTGGCAATCGTACCCTATCTGTGACAGATCAACGGATGTCATTCCATTTGTAAAGCACCCAGGAAAACCTCCCAGTAGGCCTGCCATCAATTGGCACTTCACGAATAGGTACCAAAGTGACAACTGGGTAGAAGTGGGAGGTCCCGGCTGATCTTTCCGGGCTTCAGGGGACCACGAATGAGATGCCACACCCTGGCTTGATTTTCCGACCTTAGGGACGTCCCTGCCCACACACACCAGCCTCGTCAGTGTTGTCATCGCTGTGAGGATCTTCATAAAAGGCGCAGTCTCCTGACTGTGTAGCTGCCACTCCTCTTTACAGTGCTGAACGTGAGCCTTCCAATCTCTGTTTGCCAGCTCAGGCCCCTAACCTGCGCCGCACCAGACACTGTGCCCAGGCCCAATGGAGAAGACGGGACTCCTACTCTCATGGACATCACAGATTCAGGAAAGCAATGGGTATTAACAAAGGATCACATGGTTATAGCTGATTTAATTATGAAAAAGGAGAAACATTACTTGGATACTCCTTAGGTACCCAAACTTGCCATTTCGCCTCCTACCTCCGAGCTTGCTTCTCCCCTCAAATTTGATCTGTGGTATCTGCACAGATAACTGAGTCATCCTGGTAATTCTCTCTTCCCACTCCTGACGCCCAATTAATTATCAAGTGCTACTAATTTTACCTCCCTAATGTTTTCGAATGTGGCCTTTCCCCTCTCTACCCACAAGCCTCTTCATCACCCCCAGGCACTGGGAGAGGCCACGTATTAGGCGTCCGTGCCCTGGTGCTGATCCAGACTCAGCTTCAGAGAACAGAATCCACTCTCTGCATTTACGTAGAAGACAATTTGTTATGAAACATTAAATGGCTTCCAGATTGTTGGAAAAGTTGAAGAAGCTTTTGAAAAATGGCCTTGAGAGGCACATTGCAGAGTCTTCGTTCAAGGAGTCTGCTGTCTCTTCCACAATCAGGTTGCTGCGGACCAAAGAGAGGTGCCGCAGATGCCAGCTCTGGAATCACGCCTCCCTGCCACGGTCAGGATGCCAGGATGCTCAGGAAGCCATGACAATTAGGGAACAGCCACAATTAGAAGCAACTGTGATGATGAAGCCACAGCAGAACAGCCCAGTGCCCCCATGAGCAAGCTCGCCAGCTGCAGGTTTCGGCCATCCAAACCCTGGGCAAGCACTTCTGATGGGTAAAACTTACATCCTGTGCAGACTCCTAGCTGCCATGGAGCCTTCGAAATGGAGTTTGGACTCCGGACACAGTGGCACATGCCTGTAATCCCAGTGGCTGGGGAGGTGGAGGCAGGAGGATCGCAAATTCAGGACCAGAGGCAGTCTGCGTAACTTAGTGAGACCCTGTCTCAAAAAGTAAAAAAAAAAAAAAATTGGGCTGGGCTGCAGCTCAGTGGTCCAGCACTTGCAAAGTATGCAGGCACAAAACCCTGGGTTCAACCCCCAGTACCCCCCCAAAAAGAAACGGAGTTTGGAGCCTTCAAGCCACGGCAGAATCGTAGTACAGGAAGCTCCCCAGGAGGTGGCTGGAACAGCCACCAAGTGCCAACCTGCCGCAACCACCACATTCCCCAAAAGCCAGCAAAGTGATGTGTGTGAAACTCCTCTGGCCACGCGGCGCCTCTACCGAGACGCTCCCAGGTGGCCTCCATCACCAGCGCAGGGGCCTGACCGTCCTTCTCTCGCCATCTCAACAGACGCCAGCTGGTACAGCTGTGCACTCCTCCTTGCCTGGTGAGCATTTACCCTCTTAAGACTCAAGTGAGCCAGGATGCCCAGCGGGGTCTTAGGGACTCTATGCTCCCCTCGCAGCTCCCTGCGCATGCCGGGGCCTTGAACACACCTACCCCGGTCCTGCCGAGGTATGCGTGGGAGCAGCAACCGGGCTCCAACATCTGCACACTTCCCAGCCCGAGGCCGTGCCAAGTCAAAGCCTTCTTTTTGTGTGTGTGTGTGGTACTGAGGGTTGGACCCAGGGCCTCGCACTTGCATCCTCTGCAAGTGCTGGACCACTGAGCTGCGCCCCAGCCCAGTTTTTACTTTTTAAGACAGGGTCTCGCTAAGTTACGCAGACTGCCTCTGGTCATGAACTTGTGATCCTCCTGCCTCCGCCTTCTGAACCGCTGGGATTACAGGTGTGCGCCACCATGCCTGGCTTGCTAAGTTAAAAGTCTTGAAGGAGTAACACTAAAAGTGTATCTTGGTTGGAAACTGTGTGCCTGAAGGAAATCACTGCCAGTTCCCTGGGGTCAAGGGGGAAGCTGGCCTGTGACAGCCAGAGAGAGACCGGGCAGCAACACAGTGAGCTCATGAGCTGGAAAGCCCCTTTCGACGCGCCCCACCTGAAAGCAGACTGCTGGGCCCTTATACCCCTGCGTCCGCCAGTTATCAGATGTAGAATCGGGGTGTTTCCTTAGGTTCAGCAGCTCCCCAAAGCTGGAGGCTGTTCCTAGGTGACCTCATCAACCAGTTTGGTCACGAAAGGAAAGCCATTCGGATGGGGAGGTGGGCGGCAGCGCTGGCGTGGAGAGAGAGTGACGGCCTGGATGTCAAGTGCCCAAGAGGCTCGTGTGTTGAAGGCCTGGCTCCCAGCGGAGCAGTGTGCAGAGGCAGAGCTTTGGGGAAGCGACTGGATCACGAGGCCTCTGACTTCAAGAACCGATTAATCCAGCCATGGGTTCATAAGGTGGCTGCAGTGTTGGGAGGTGACAGAAAGGTTAGGAGGCGGGGCCTGGTGGTAGGAAGTAGGTCATCGGGGCGTGCCTTTGACGAATGTGTCTTGTCCCTCCCCCTTCCTCTGTCTCTCTGCTTCCCGCCTGCCAGGAGGTGAGCAGCCTCTGCCACATGTGCCTGCTGCCCTGATGTTCTGCCTCATCTCAGGCCCAATGCAAGGGTGCTTGCCAGCCATGGACTACAATCTCTGAAACTGACTCAAACCTTTCCTCCTTTAAAATGATTCATCTCAGACATTTATCACAGTGACTAATATGTAGATGATAGCGAGCTGCGTAAATAGATTATAAATAGATCATTGACAGATTATAGAAAGATAGATAATAGATGATAATTTGATAGGTAATAGTTGATAGGTAGGCAGGTAGATAATAGGAAGGACTGGGTGTCTATTTGCTAAAATGATCTGCCTTATGTGATCATGGGAGCTGGTCATGCAGTTTATGTGTGACTGTTATTTCTGTTTTGCACTTGAGCTTGAAGTCGTAAGATAGGAGGTAAGAAGGGAAGACGCAAGTGAAGTGGGGGAATCAGGACACCTTGGAACCTGTAAGGCTACCTGGAAGCTAGGAGGATGGGCAAGAACCCACCTGTCTCTCCCTCCAAGCCACCATCTTGGCTACAGGTGTGAGGAGAAATGGTATCTTCCATTATGACAGATTGTGGGGCTCCCGTCTCCCAGTCCAGCCCAGATGTTTGGATGGGCGGCAGTGCTGCGCACACAGATACTAAACACAATTCACTCAGGACCCTCAAATGATGGGTGCAGACTCCTGCGGCCCTTGGGACACCAGCGGAGATGAGAGAAAGGAGAAAGGAAAAGCTTCCGGCGCTTTTGCCTTTCAGGGAAAAACACAGCTCTTTGTTTCTGTGCCCTTTGTCAGGGTGGAAAGAAAACCCAAAGTGTACAGCTTTAAGTGCTAGCAGCTCTTATACAGCCTCAAGGGCAGATGCTTCCATGTTGGTGGTCTCGGTGGAGAGTGAGTTCTTTCCTTGTTGATGGTCACAGTGGGAGAGCATGCTTTCCTCACCGAAGGTCCAGGCGAGAGAGTGGAGAGAGCTGTTTCCTCATCGATGGTCCAGGCAAAAATGGGGTCTTTCCTTGTTGGTGGTTGAAGGTCTGGGCGAAGAAGGGTGAAGTTGTTTCCTTGCCGATGGTCTGGGTGAGAAAAAGGATAGAGCTGCTGCAGTGCAGCTCCTTATATAGCTCACCCACAGAATGGCCTGAGCCAATCAGCTTTGAGTCCAATTGTCCAATCAGGTTTGGGGGATTTGTGAAGGGTTTTGTACAAATGTCCTACCAAGTTACTTTCATTTTCCCTAGATATAGCCATTTTCCCCATTTTGGGGTTTCTGCCAATTTCCTCCCAACTTCTCCCTACAACAGATGAAAGCTGCCAATCACCAACCCTCATAGAGAAACAAGGGCCTTGGTGCTGAAAGGCGGATCTGGGCAGAGCCCCACAGCAGCATCCAAAATACTGCATGAAGCTGGGCGAGGTGGTGCACGCCTGTAATCCTGCATTCGAGAGGTGAGGCAGGAGGATCGACATGAGTTTGAGGCCAGCTTGGACTACATAGTGAGTTCCAGGACAGCCTGGACTACACAGCAAGACCAGGTCTCAAAAAACCAAAACCAAACAACAAATAGTAATAATAATAAAAAACAATAATAAAAACAATAATAAAAATAATTAAAACAACAACAACAATAATAAACAATAATAATGATAAATAAATGGACAATAATAAAAATAATAAAAAACAAACAGACAAAAAAAAAAAAACCCACCAAAATGCTGCATCAAGAAAGCATACAGCTGAGTTCATTGCCTCCAGGGCCTCACTGCCCAGGGATGGCACAGTCTGGCCTGGGACAATAGATAATCACAGACAATTTATGCACAACAAATGATGGATGAGATAAAACTAGTTAATAAACATCTTCTGCACTATTCCACATCATGATTTTTTTAATGGTAGTTGGGAGTTGAACCCAGAGTTGAACCCTCTATTTTGCAAATGCTCTACCACTGAGCTGCACCCTTAGCCCCTTTTAAAATTTATCTTGAGACAGGGTCTCACTAAATTACACAGGATGCCTCTGGCCTCAAACTTGCCATTCTCCTGCCTCAGCCTCCTGAGTCTCTGGGATTATAGGTGTGTGCCATGGTACCTGGCTTATACCATGAAATTTGAGGTGAGAGGAAAGAAAACAAGGAACATCCAAGGGCCAGAGGGAATTTCCAAGAGGTTCACAAGGTTGAAGGTGATAGCAGGGGAGAGCTGAGCTATAAATAAGGGCATGAGAATCAGATTATGTGCTTTGATGGAGAATGTGAAGAGTAGATTGGAAGGATGACAGGCTGGAATACACTAATTTAAAAATCGGATATTCTGCCAGTTGATTGTGCCTTTTTAGACACCTTCTCACTCTTCTTTTCTTCTATGATCTCCTTCCTGGCCATTATCTTTATCAAGGATGGCACCTTCTCCATCTTCCTTACTCTTTGCCCTTGGCAGACATCACTAATCGATCATGGCATTCTTTCCTGATGTGCCCAAAAGAGACTTCAGAATCCTTCTTAACATTCCATCCCAGGTAGCCATTTCCATTTGGTTGAATGGAACTCAAAAGCCATCTTTGCCCATAATCCATTCCATTCACTTATACTCATCTTACCATTCCCCTTAAAAATGCCTGTTCCTCACACTATCTTTACCTGCCCATGTTACCCACGTGTGGGAACATGTCTGCATATCTGGTCTTAATATTAGGAGGCGAGGTGAAGGGATTGGAGGCTTCTGGGCCCGTGTGCCAGGCTACTGCACCAAAGCACAGTCTTCCTTCTCAGGCATGTGGAATTAGGAAGCAGGATCAGTGCTAGTGAGAACAGATGGAAGCCTGGGGAGTAAAGCCATCTGATTTTCTTAATAGAAATTGTTCTTTAGAAGCAGGCTTTGGAAAGAAATTGGGGGAAAGAAAAAATAAAATAACTACATATGCAAAAACCATGGGGGAACTTCTCTTTTCATTAATGACAGTCCTGAAGAAGATATACTTAGAGTTGTACCTTGCTTTCAGCAATGCATAGATATGAATTGACTTTTTAAAAAAATCAATCTATTGGCTTAGATGTTCATTGCAGAAACCATCCTCTCTGATTTATTGCCTTAATACTCTAACAATGCATTCACTGCACGTTCCTCTGGCCTTACTCCCCAATTAGTTTTCTGTAAGTACGTGTTTAAATGTTAAGGAATGTTAAGAAATCTCTTTGTAAGGCAAATGATTTCTTTGAAGTGTAAATAACTCTCTCAGTTTATCTAATATTGATATTACCTGCTGCTATTATAGACATTTATATTTTTCAAAGCGCTGCAGCTCATAATTGTATCCGATCATCCAGATGACTCCATGTGCTAAGTGTGAGGCTGTCATTACTCAGCAAGAAATGAGAGGTGTCTTCTGTACGTCTTCTGTTCTAACGAAGTTCACTTGGTGAGTTTGTGACAATTACGGCTTGGTCCTCAGTCACTGGACTCATGGCCAGAGTGGACGGTGACCTCCATTGGAGCGCACCAGGTCAAGTTA
Organism: Pedetes capensis; assembly: GCA_007922755.1. NCBI lineage: Eukaryota > Metazoa > Chordata > Mammalia > Rodentia > Pedetidae > Pedetes > Pedetes capensis. The sequence goes on along the minus strand of VMDO01002381.1, from coordinate 60,010 downwards.
CGTGATCTGCTCGTTTATTTTTCAAGACGACATCAGCTGTGTGGAGTCCTCTGACGTCGGCAGAGTCCGGAATGACCTGCTTGCTGGGCACCCTCACCGAGGTCCTAGAACGCTGCCTGCTCACTGTCTGCTGCTCATCAGAGTTCTCTGAGAGCCGCTTTGAAAACGCAGGTGCCGAGAGCCACCTCGGACCTGGCAGGACCGAACCTCTGCGGTGGCAGGAGGGAAAACATCTGCACCTCACCAGCCTTTTCAGCTCATCCTAGAACACAACGACCTTTGAGACCCACTGGCCGAACTTGCCTACGTGGCTTCAGACGAGGACGTAGAACTGTCATGTTCTCCCGTAACTCCACAGCCAGACTTGGAGAACAGGCAGCCAGAAGCTATCCGTTAAACCAAGCACACTGAGCTTGGATGATGATCAGAGGCTCAAAGGGATTTGTTGGTGGTGGTGATGGGTTTTGTTTTGTTTTGTTTTGCTTTTGTTTTTTCTTTGTTTGTTTTTCGCACTACTTAGGCATTGAACCCAGGGCCTCGCACATACTTTGCAAATGCTCTACCACTGACATGGACCCCCAGCCCCTTTCTTATTTTTTTTATCTTGAGACAGAGTCTTGTTAAATTACACAGGCTGCCCCTGGCCTCGAACTCACCATCCTCCTGCCTCAGCCTCCAGAGTCACGGGGATTACAGGCATGGGCCGCCGTGCCCTGTTCCAAATGGGTTTTTATCATTTGCCGCCAGGAGACCATGAAATGGCTTTTCTCTCTGTGCTTGGGTACCTAGCAAGAGAAAAGGACACGGTCCCCACAGGGATTTGCCGAAGACCTTCAGGGGGTAGATTGCATTAGCATTTTGAAGAAGAGCTCGGGGGTCAGCTTGTGGGACCTTAGAAGCTCCATGTGTCAGGAATTATGCCCCGGTCTCGCCGACTGCGTTTCTTGCCGTCCTAGAGGCGTGGCTGGGCAAACCCACTGCCTCCTTGTGGCTGGGGGGCCACGGTTCTGATTCCCCCCGGGGCAGCAGAGCAGGAGGGCTGCCCTCGGCGTGTGGCCTCTCTCCCCTCATCTGCGGGGGTGGGAGTCCCAGGGACCTGAGTGAAGGGGCCCGGCTCCACAAATGCCCAGGGCGAGCCCAGCCCGCTGTCGTCCCCAGGCCCCGGTTCCTGTCAGGCTGTGATGTCAGGGAGAGTCAAGGAAAATTCTCTCTGGCGGGCTAGCTGGGGCTTTGGCGTCATTTGTCATAGAAGACAGCCTGCTCCGCGCGACACGGGTAGATCCACAGGAACGCATCCTCCATCCTCCTCCCTGAGTTCCACACGGCGCCTGGGTCACTCCCGTGACCAGGGGCTATGGCCTCCCTGTCTTAGCCTGCTCTCTCCCCTATCCCTTCTCAGAACTCAGGGACCTGTTCTTTCCTCTTCCTTCCCCTCACCCTGAGACCGACACTCATTTTCTAGCCCACAGTTGAATTTTGTCTGTTACGTATTGACAAAACTTAACCATCAAGACAAGGCCCGTTTGTTTCCCATCTCACTGCTGACATTGATGCTCGACATAGAGTCAAAAGGAAAGAAAGGGCTGGTGGCGCACGCCTGAAATCCCAGCAACTTGGGAGGTGGAGGCAAGAGGGTAGGAGGATTGCAGGCTTGAGGCCAGAGGCAGCCTGCATTACTTGGCAAGACCCTGTCTCAAGATGAAAAACAAGAAAGGAGTTGAGGGTACAGTGGCAGAGCACTTGCAAGGCCCTGGGTTCAACCTCCTAGTAGTATTGAACAAAGAAAGAAAGAAGAAAAGAAAAGAAAGGAAAGAAAGAAAGAGAGAGAAAGGAAAAGAAAAGAAAGGAAGGAAGGAAAAGGAAAGGAAAAGAAAAGAAAAGAAAAGAAAAAAGAAAAGAAAGGAAGGAAGGGGAAGGAAAGGAAAAGAAAGGAAAGAAAAACAAAAAGAGAAAAGAAAAAAAAAAAGAGGGATGAAATCTGAGCTTGGAAGCTCTGGCTCTCAAGGGGCCTAAAGATGGGAGGTGGCAGAGTCAGCCTGCTGACGCTGGTTGGGCTCCTTAGGGTGGCCCTCTCATTCTCAGGACCCATCTTCAGCCCCCAGGTGGCCTTAAAGGAATTCACCAGAGGACCCATATCTACTACCAAGGGCTGGTGGCAAAGTTGTTCTTCTATTGACTGCAATGCTACCTTCTCTGGGGCTCCTGGGGGGTGCAGTGACACTAGACCTGAGGGAGGGAGAAAGTGCTTTGTGCGCAGAGAGGGCAGGAGGAACGTTTCAGGCGCCACCGCTCAGGAGCTGTGTGACCTGGAGTGAGTTAACTAGCCTGTCTGGGTTTTTGCTGCCACGTCTGTGAAATAAGGATGGCATGAGTCTCATGGGTCTGTATGAGGATGAAATGAAACAATGCCCTCAAAGGGCTCAGTGCCCGGCACCTGGCAAGTATCAATCAATGAAGCAGTTGCCATGGAGATTGTGCTGGTGATTGCTAACACAATACACAGGGCTCTCCTATTCTTAAGTTGTGTTTTTGTTTTGATCTTACTATGTTGTCCAGGGTGGCCTTTAACTCTTGGGCTCAAGAAATCCTCCTGCCTCAGCCTCCCAGTAGCTGGGGCTCAGGGGCATGCCACGCCCCGCTCACTCCTAAGCTGTTGCGACTGTCTGGCTGTCTACAGGCAGACCTTGTCCCCATGTGTGACGCACCACCTCACCCACCACCTCCCTAGATTGTAGAGATAGAGAAGACCTTTGCAAAGTGTATCGCCACCTGCCCGGGAGAGGTGAAGTGACATGTGTGGCGCCAAGCGAGAGGTGACACCATGTGCTTAAGGTCTCACGGTGATTTGATGGCTCTCAGCCCCAGAACCCAGGTTCTTGCTTCAGTGTTCTTCCTGTCACCTCCGCCTCCCACAGGGTTTTCCCTGCCTCCCTCAGCCTCTGAAACTGGACTGCCCAGACTGAAACCCCTGTTTTGCCAAGTACTAACGAGATGGTTATGAGAAAGCTCTCTTACATACACGTGCCCAATGTGTCGTCCTCGGCAAAGCGAGGAAACTAATGGCCTGTCCCTCGGGTGGCTGTGCAGAGGACAGAACGACGCGGTGTCTGGTCCCCAGAAGGCCCTCAGCAGGACGTCTCTGGTGATCCATGCCCATGAGACAGCTGTGCCCGAAGTCAGAAAGTCAGGGTGCCGTGGACCACAGCACTGGGGGTTGGGTGCCCTACAGGGGGCCAAGTGGCGTGGCGACCTTGCTGTCTTTTGCATTTCCAGCGAGTTCTCCCCAGCCACAATCCTGAGTGGCATTGCCTAGTCCTGCCTGCCAGCTTCTAAAATCAATCTAAAGTGCCACAAAGAGGGTGACTGGCCAGCGCTGAGCGGCCATTTCTGATGGACGAGAAAGGGGCACCCCAGGGAAAGTGAGCCGCATCGCCTCCTGGGGCTGAGTCAGCAAGGACGGCGCAGTCGGGGCTCAGCCCTCCTGACCCCGGGGGCTGTTGGTGAGGCGCCCTCCCTGCCCGCGGCCCACCCCTCACCTCCAACCTTGTGCCCCTGCGGGCTTGGGGCCACCGATCCAGGCGGGAATTTCCAGGACCTCGGCTTGCTTTGACTTGTCAACCAAAAAAGGCTGTGGTCCGAAAACTGCAATGGGGACCACAGACTCCCTTCAGCCGAGAATCCCCCCCAACGCTATAAAAGACAAGGGGGGCAGGACGGGTGGAGGAGAGAGGAAAAATCTCTCCAAAAACATGTAGACGAGAGGAGAAAAGCACTCCTGGTAGGCGCATCAATTAGATTCCCACCCCTTCCCCTGGAGCCCCCGGGACCCGAATCTGATCCCTAGGAAGGACAGATTGGGTGGTCTTCAGCGACCTGCCCAAATCATAAATGCAAGCCCAAGGCGCCGCTGAGCCGGATCTCTCTAAAGAGAAAACCAGAGAGCCTGCTTCTCACAGCGCTCCGCTGGCCCCGGTTCCCGGAGCCTTCTTTCCCAGCAGCCGGCCGCTGAGGAGCTCCTTTCCTTCCCAATCCCCTGCCGCCAGGGTCTGCGGCCAGCCTGAGACCCCACTTCTCCAGCAGCTCTGCTCTTCCAGGCCTTTCTCCCTCCCCTCCCATCTCCGTGGACTTTTGCAGCTGCCTCTTCCAGCAGCTAAATGAGAACTGTCCTTGCCTAAGCCCCACGGAGCTGGCCCCTGTTTGTCCCTGACACCCAAAGGCTGTAGCAACCAGACTCCTGGGCCAGCATCTTGGCAGAGCAGTTGTGGCCCGGGCGGCTGGGCCCAGAGCACGAAGCTGTTGATCGTCATGGCCCGTGAGCCCACCCAGCCCACCGCAGGGCCTCCAGGGGCTGGATGAAGAACACCTCACGGTTCATCTTCCTCACGTGAAATTTCAGCCTTCTAGAAGGCTCCGAACTCTGCATGGCGGAGGCTGCCTCCCCTTCTGCCTCCCTCTGAAGGAAGGCTTCTCCAAGGCTCAGTGTAGGTGACATTCTGAGCAGCCCTTTGACACGTGCATGATTTATTGGACCCGACCCTGGTGACCTCTCAGCTCCCCCCCCTCCTCCAGCCCCTTCTTTGTAATCAGTGGGCCAGGATCATGGGTTCTGCTTAGAGATGATATTAAGCCACGTGGCCCGCATAGCAAAGTAATCCCCAGGCTTCAGGGGCAAATGAAATGCAGTCTCCGTGGAGGCTTTGAGATGGCAAGGCTTTGGATATGATCTGCACATGAGCCCCTGCCTGGGCATCTCCCAGCACAAAGTATTATGGGAGATTTGTAAAAAGAAGGAGATGAAAAAAAAACAGCCCAGGACAACTGCAGAATTGTCTCCGTTTTGTTAGCAAAGATGCCATAAGCAAAGCCATCTCTGTAAAACTCATTTTTTTTTCCCCTCGCTAATTTGTTTAGCCTTGTTTATCACGGAAGCTAAAGACGTCAGATCTCAGGGGACGGTGTCGCCCTGCAGAGATGTTGTTGCACAGTGAGGAAACCAGCCGTCCTGATCAAGGTCACCTGCCAGTCACGCGGTGCCTGAGAACCTTGTTTCCCAGGGAGCGCGAGGGAGCAGCTGAGCTGAGTCACGGCGCAGTCCTGGCCGGCGCAGCCTGCACTGTGGTCTGCTCTGTGGCTGCCTAGCTTTCTTCCTGCCCAGCTGCCAGTGAGGAGACCTCCCCCTGTCCCCTCCCCACTCCCTTTTTAATATGGGACTTCTGCCATTGAAAAGCTAGATTCCCCGTCCATAGAATTTTCTGAGAATATTATAGCATAGAAGCTTTTGCCCAAGGCAGCCGAAGTTAAAGACATTAGTTAATTAAGTCTCCGAACACCCTCATCACTGTCTATTTCCTCCCGGGGCCAAGAGACTAACGAATTTGGTGCATTGAGCCAGGGGCAGAGGAAAGGACAGCAGGGAACAAAATTCTCTGTCCTAGTGTTCAGAGCGGGCTAGGATTTAGCTCAGTTTGTAGAGCGCCGCTCTGCGGTCTCTGAGGTCCTGAGTTTGATTCCCAGCACCGCAAAATGGGAGAAGGATGTGGCAACCCGCTCCCGAGGCAATCCTGAAATAGTCAGCCATTGAAAACCTTATCAGAGTCTCTATGAGTCGGACACGGTTCCACGACACCTAACAACAACAACTACTTCTGGGTTGATTTTCCTTCCTGAAGCAAGCCAATCTGCCCGCTGTCTCCTGGGTGGCTGTGACGCGCCTCTCTGGAGCTGCCGGGTGCCACCTCCCTTGCTCCTTGCAAGCCGTCTGCTCCCCCGCTCGTGGGCAGGTGACAGCGCCGCTCTCGAGGGGCGCTAAATGAGAAAAGCGCATTTTAGGCAAAGCGCTGGCGTGTGTGCGCCAAGCCCGGCAACTGTCAGAGCTGCCGCCATTGACTGGAAATTGATGTCCCTGTTGCTATTTACCTTGCAAAAATCAGTTCTTGAGGACGAGCCTCAGCAGGAGGGGCGTGTGTCCTTTGTTGGTTTCGCCCCGTCCAGGCGGTCTGCTTCATGGGTCTCTGGAGGACTCTTAGCAAACCACGCCCAACCTCCACTTCGGAGACAGAAGATGCAGAGGAGTTAAGGAAGTTAAGGAAGCCCGGCAAGGGCCACACAGCACAGAGCAGATCTCTGCCTGCCGCAGAAGCTGAGAACGAGACTGAGTGGAGCAGAAGCACGCGCAGGGCCCAGGCAGCCCGGGACCCAGCCGGGGAGGGGCCCTGGTTGGTGCGGGCCTTTGTCTCCCTGCACACTTGGCAGAGGGAAGGCCCTTGGAGCAGATCAGCAATTCCCCGCCTCTCGTGGACCCACCCTGGGACACCAGTGTTGTACCCAGCGGCTCGACCCCAGAAAAATACTCCAAGACACAAACAAGTGGATCAGGAGCAGAAAAGTTTATTTAGACCTGCCGGCGGGCTACTTCCAGTCCCGGCGTAGACTTTCAGAAAGCAGCATCGACTCACAGTGGTCAGGGCTTTATAGGGTAGGGGGGACAAGCAGAATTACAGAAGCAGGAACTTTTTTTTACGGTAAAAGGGTGGGGGTTCAAAGTACAAAGTAAGTTGGCGTTTCCTAGAGTTTAGCCCTTTGCAGGAATTCCCTGAATTTGATCGTTTACAAAGTTTACAAAGTTATCTAGCGACCATTTACAAAGTTACCTAGTGCCGCCACATATTTCTTAATTCAGCCCTTCCGCAGGCCCAGCCATCTCATGACCCATCTTATCAGCTTCTACTGAGGGCTGGTTTCCAGGAACCAGAGTGATTTTGAAGTGGCCTCGGCCTGCTATCACACCAGGAGCCCCGTGACCCAGGGAGACAGCGAGGGTCTTTCCTGGAGCCTGGCGGGCTGAATCCAAATGCATCTTGGATAAGGCAGGGATTGCGGGGCCATTGGTTGGCGCCTGCCAAGTCCTCCTCAGGGAAGCAGCAGAGCAGACCGGCTTTGCTGCCCTCACCAAACTGAAAAGTCTGCACTGTGCCAGCGCCGTGTTGCAGGCCTGTCATCCCAGACACCTGGGAGGCAGAGGCAGGAGGAGCGTGGGTTCAAGGCCAGAGGCAGCCTGAGCAACTTAACGGGATCTTGTCTCGGCGTAAAATGTTTAAAAAGAGGAGCTGGGGGCATAACTCAGTGTAGAGCACTTGCCTGGCATGTGGGAGGTACTGATTGTGATTCCAGCACCACAAAAAATTTTAAAACGCTGCTCCCTCCTCTATCTACGTTGTTGTTAGATGCTGTTGAGCCCTGCCCACTCATAGTGACCTTCATAGGGTTTGCAATGGCTGTTTTGAGGATTGTTCTGCCACGTCCTCCTCCCACTTTGGGGGTACTGGGGTCCTCAGAAAGTGTGGTGCAGCACTCCCCCCTGAGCTACGCCCCAGCCCTCCTCTATCTCTAGCAACAGCAGAAGCCTCCCTGCCCTCCGGCTCCCTCTCTCCCTCACTGTGCTCAGGGCCCTTTGCATGGTGTCTTTAATGAAGACTACTTTATAACTGCCGGCAGCCGTAGCACTGTGGCGTCTGATCCCATCAGATCTCTGAAGCTAAGCAGGGTTATGCCTGGTTAGTCCTTGGGTGGAAGACCACCTGGGAACACCAGGTGCTGTAGGCTTGGGAGAAGAACCAGGCAACCCACTCCCAAAAATCAGACATTGAAAACCCTATGAACAGCAGAGAAGCACTGGCAATAGTGTTTCGCCTGTTGTACATAGGGTCGCTGTGAGTTGGACACTGACTCAGTGGTGCTTAACAACAATAACAATTTTATACCTGACCCTCAGACACTAGAAAGAAGCACACACCCCAGTGCAGGCAAGCCTTGATTTTTAAAAAAAAAAAAAGTGACTCAGAAAGTCCCTTGTCTCACCTGAGATTTGGCATCACACCCCGAGGGAGGTGAGTGTGCCTTTTCGCTAGGTGTTGGCTTTCCACGGACACTTCGGGAGTCTGATAAAAGCTCCAGATATTGAAAGGGGAACCGAGAGGAAAGGGGGCTCCTGAGCCATGGGCCGTTGTAGAGAGCGGGGCCTGGCAGGAAAAACAACAAACACTGGAACCAGGTCTCCAGTTACAATGACTGTCTTTATTTTCTACTGGTTATCAATGGTCACTGGGCAGAAAAAAAAATAGTAACATCATCGCTAGGAGATTGGTCAGGGAAATGCCCACTAGAGCCAACTTTGGAGCCAACCAGAGCCCTAGCTGAGCCAACCAACCAGCAAGGACCGCGAGCCTGAAAGGCCCAGTCAGGTGTCCTGGGCAAAGTCCTCAGCCATCCAAGCTGTGGTGGCCAATGCAGTCCCAGGCACTCAATATGCCTGGCCAGTCCCCACGATGCGCTTCCCCGGCTCTTCCTCTCTGGGGACCTCCCCCCCTCCGCCCCTCTGTACTGTCAGAGTTCTGTTCTAGGCCCCTTTCCTTTCACTATCACTTTGCTCAACAATCAAAATTAAACTTCCAGTCTTGTCCCCCTCGGGCAGTTTCTCAAATTCAATTCGTTGATCTGTTGTACCAAGAACTCGTTATTAGCGACACCACACACCGAGACCAAGCAAGACCCTGGCCCTCTCTCCGACGACAATGTCACCCGCAGAAAGTTAGCAAGATGCTAAAATTTGCATGCAATTTCAGGTGTTCACGCGGTCCTTGAACTTCAGGTGAAGAGCTCCTACCCCAGTTTTTCCAAACATAGGGAAGAGCCTAAATCTCTGTCACCACGGCCCGGGCGGGCGTTTGAACAGCAGTGGAAAGGCCCTGATTCTCCGCACACAGCCCTTTCTTTCAGGCAGAGCCAAGGAACTCTTGGATGCTGGGCTCTTTGCTGTTGAGGAAAACAGCGTCCCCCTGGTCACAGAGCACAATGTGCGTGTGGGTGCACGTGCGTGTGTGCAGTGCGTGGGCACACGTGAGTGTAGAGGCATCAAGATAAAAAAATCACCCATCAGCTAACAGTGAACTGACGGGAATCCGGTTTTGTTATTATTTTTATGTAGGGGCTTTGAAGATAAAAATCTCTGCCAGCCTTTCCTGGACTTCTTCCCCGGAACTCTCTAGGTGGTCTCACCCTACTCAGCACCACCCCCGTCCACACACACCGGTGAACGGTCCTCGCTGCCCACAGTGCTCAGCAGCGTCCGGTCTGCCCTATCCAGAGATGCTTCCAGTGTCCAGTGGTCTGCAGCTTACAGCAATGGTCAGAGCGACCTACAGATGTCTGCAGACGTCTGCACTGTCTGCAGGTGCCCGCAGCTGCGTTGATGCACCTGTCTGATTCCTAGCCTCCAAGCCAGATGTGTAAGGGGCACTGTCCATGGACCTTCACAGCTGGACCTGCCCACTGTTTCTATGTCAGGAAGCCTAACTTTCTCTCCTCACCTATCCATCTCCCCTCTCCTCATGCCTCCCTAACTCCCCAGCCTGCATAGCTCTCTCCCTCTCGCCTGCCCCACCAACCTAGGCCCTAACCTGTTCACCCAAACCTATCTGCTCTTGCTCTTGCTCTCCTTTCAATTCTAAAACAAACCATCTTCTAATTATGTAATTATCTAATTATGTAAGTTCCTTTCTGGGTCCACTGTGAAATCATCCATGAGTGAGACCAACAACCGAGGTTTGCTGCGGCTTCCCAGACCACTCCTACAGAGCGCGGTAAAGCCAGACCCTGGGCCAGGGTTCCCAGTAACGATGCCATGAAAGACAAAGACAGAGCTCTCTCAAATCAAAAGAGATTCAAAAAACAATGGAAGGCAGAAGAATTACCTTGGCTCGGGTTTAGCTCAGTTGGTAGAAGGCAGCTCTGTGCTCTCCAAGGCCCTGGGTTCAATCCTAAGCAACACAAAAAACTGGGAGAAGGACCTGGCAGCCCACTCCTGAAACAATCCTGAAACAACCAGTCACTGAAAACCCAACAGATAGCAGAGAAGCACAGACTCCGAGCGAGGCCCGCGCGTGTCCTCCAGCCCCAGCCCTGATGCCCAGGGCACATGGGGAGGAGGGAGAGAGCCAGCCAGGCCAGCCTGCCCGAGACGTCTGAGCCATTCCAGCCAAAGCCCCAGCCCCTGCAGAACAGAGGCGTCACCCCCTGAAACTGCCCTGGCTCCTGGCCCATGGTTATGAGAATAGAAAGTGCTGTTGTTTTGAGCCGCTAGCGTTGGGGTCATTTGTTATGCTACAGGACATAACTCTACCCAATACCCTTCATTCTTTATTTTTTTTGTCATCAGAAATCCAATTATACTCCAGACAGCAATAGATCTACTAAAAAAAAAAAAAAAACCAACTGAAAACCTTCCTTATCATTGTCTCAGCTAGGGTTGACCATTTGACTGATTTCTAGTCAATAAGAAGGCATTGGGTAGAAACTATAGGAGTACCTTCCAGAAGGCTCGATGTATCCAGCATGCCCTTTCACTTTAGGCCCTGTCATTGAGACTGGGACACAGATGTTATGCATAGATGGGCAGCAGCCACCTTGCTATCATGAAGATTAAAAACCAAACCAAACAACAACAACAACAAAAACCCCACCAACAAAAACAACAACAAAAACAACAAACAACAACAACAACAACAACAACAAAAACCCTGGATTCCTAATGACATGGATGACTGGCTAATTTTGAAATTATTTCATGAGAAAAATAAGTTTTGGATTGTTTAAGCCAATATTATCATTTTTGTCATTGTTTTCTTGATATTTTGTTGTTTGCTCGGTGTCGTTACTCAAACCAAACTCATCTCTAACTTACATGTTACAAATTCCAAGTCCCTATAAGACACAGCTGCATTTCCATCTTCAGGTTCTGTGAGGTAGGCCTGTGTCTTAATACTTTTCATTCTTTAGCTAGCTTGAGTAGGTTTCTGTTGGCAGTAATTAAGCCATCCCTTGCTGAGACAAAGATGCTTAAATTTAGGGTGTTGGGGTGTGTGTACAAGGGTTAAGCTTCTCTTCACTGAAGACAAGGCCAGAGGGCATTTCTCAGATAATGGTAGGCATTTTCACAGCAGTATGGCCATGGATTAGAGAGAGGCTTTCTCTGCAGCGACAGAAGTTAGGACCATGACCCGGCGTGGATTATGAGCCACTAGAAAGATGACGGGGCTGGGATTTAGCTCAGTTGGTAGAGCGCTGCTCTGCAGTCTCTGAGGTCCTGAGTTCGATTCCCAGCACCGCAAATGGGAGAAGGATGTGGCAACCCACTCCCAAGGCAATCCCAAAACAGTCAGCCATTGAAAACTCTATGAGGATTGCTATGAGTTGGACTCGACTCAGTGGCACCTAACAACAACAGCAACAAGAAAGATGGCCAGGGCTCTCTGAACCATCTCCTCCCTCCAGAGTTGCTTGGATCACAAGCGTGCGCCCCTCCGCCCGGCCCTGTTCTTTTCTTTTCCTACCTGCTGCAAAGCGAGCCGCCTCCTCCGCTGTGCACCCCACGATGCTCCGCCTCAGCACAAGACCAAAGGCAGTGTAGACAGCTCACCGCGCACCAGAACCTCCGAAACCGTGAGCCGAAATAAGCCTTTTCTCCTTGTAGGTGGATTACTTCAGAGCTTTTTGTCATGCCAGCAGAAAGCTGACACCAGAATCCACTTTGTGTGGCGCAGAGCGACACGGTTTCCCGGACATTTCCTCAGAGAGGTCAGCGCCCTCCACCCTGAAACCCAGCCTCCGCTGATGGGCCGAGCGTGCTAGGGCTGGGGAGGAGAAGCCCGGTGTCCCGGCAGAGCCCGCTGTGCCTGTGGCGCCAGGCGCACTGGAGATTCGCTACGTGTGTTTGCTGGTCACGATCAGGGCAAGAAAGAAACGCCAAAAAGGCAGGAAGACCAGCCAAGAGCCTGAGGAACTGAGACGAGAAAGACGCTGCACTTGCCTGAGGTGGAGCTGGGCCCGCCTGTTCCCCCCCCCGCCCCCAGCGCTGCTGGCTCCCCCCTAGCTTTTCCCACACGCTGCGGTTCTTCACAGGAGTCTGGGAGCCGGGCCTGGCTCATGCGCTGGCTTTCCTGTCCCTTTTCTCTCCTTTCCCACCCAGAGGGAGCGCCTTGGAAGCACTGATCCTAGCGGAGCCTGGGCCTGTAGCCCCCCCCCAGGACCCTGTTTACACCCATGTGGTGTGGAGGTTGTTATTGTTCTTGTTAGGTGCCATCAAGTCGGGTATTCGACTCATAGTGACCCTCATAGGGTTTTCAATGGCTGACTGTTTAGGGATTGCCTTGGGAGTGGATTGCCAGGCCCTTCTCCCATTTTTGCGGTGCTGGGAATTGAACTCAGGACCTCAGAGACTGCAGAGCAGCACTCTACCAACTGAGCTAAATCCCAGCCCAGTGTGGAGGTTAAACACTCCCTTTTAACAAAAAGAAGATGGATTTGAGGCTGTGTGGCTGGCTCCCCCTCTACAGCCGCAATCACTCACCAGTCTTTCTAGCATTTTGTCACGTTCTGCATCCAATACCATGCAGTCATGCAGGGGTGCCCACCGTGGCTATTTATGTTCCTGGCGAGTCAAGTCCCTCATTCTGCTAGGCTCATTTATTTCCCCAGGAGGGCGATACCCACAGCACTGGTTTTCATGAGGTTGCACCGACATTTTTCTACCGCAGGAGGGTGGGAGCTTAGGGAGGCAGGCTGAGTTTAAGGGTAACCAGCTCAGGGCTGGATCCAAGCTCAGGGGCCTGAGCTCTCACTCTCCCTCTATGTTCTCTCTTTAAGGGGTCTTTGGTTTTGTTTTGGTTACTTGTTTTGTTTAAAGTTGGCTTCTTTTTTGAGGGGGTTGGGTTTTTGTTGTTGTTTGGAAAATTCTAAGCATTGGTATGCTTTATTTTGTTTTGTTTTTAAAAATCATCTGTGCACTCAAAATGGGGTCCTAGGAGTACCTAATTTAGGGATGAATGCCCCTTCACTTGTCCTTGGCTCCTCTCAAGCTCAAGCAGTAGGGAGGAGGCTTGGGCAAATTAGGAATCTCTGCAGCAAAGGAAATTAACTCAATGACATAAAGGGTTCCTTGGGGAAAGTGCAAAGGCTTGAAGCCCAGAGGCAGGTGTTTAGAGATCAGGACCCGCCTCTCCAGATCAGGACACACCCAGCCAGATAAATTCTCCTCCTCTGTTCGCTTCTGTAAAAGCCAGGCGCCTGAGGAGAAGGAAGAGACTTCCTTCACAGAGCAAATAACCAGTGTAGGTAAACGTTTGATGGGTCGTGTGAAATCCCCAGAAGTCTCAGGGCGTTAAACCGCACAGTAGATTAAACGACACCAATTACCGTTATATTACCGTGAGAGAGCGATCAAAGTGTAAACTGTCTCGAGGAATTCGAGGGATCTACAGGACTCCATCTGCAAAGCAGCCACACCACCCGGAGCCTTTGAAGCAAATGGAGATGTCTCCCTGCAGGCCAAGTCGCCAAAACTCTAGTTTAGGATTCAACCCACAGGACCTGAGGGTCAGATGCTCTCAAATTGCTCAACCTACGTATGCATCAGCTTATTAGCACATCAGCTTATTATATATCAGCTTTTTGGTATAGATCAGTATATCAGGACTCTCAAGCTTACCGCTAGGGAGTCCTAATAACTTACACTGGACTAGCTCTGGACAGACCCTCCTCATCATTTGTTGTTGTCAGGCGCTGTCGAGGCAGGTCCGACGCATAGCGACCCTATGTACAACAGAACGAAACACTCCCTGACGCTGTGCCACGCCCAGCCTCGTGTCGGCGATTTTCTGCTATTCATAGGGTTTTTGACAGACAGCTGATTGTTTCAGGAGTGGGCTGCCAAGGCATTCTCTCACTGTTGTGGTGCTGGAGATCAAACCCAGGGCCTCAGAGCATGTGGCGCAAGCACTCTACCAACCGAGCTAAACCCCAGCCCCACGACTCATCACTGTTTTCCATAAAAGTTGACATACGTTATTGCCAAGCACTTGGCTTCTGATGGCAGTTCATCATAAGGATAGAAAGCTCACAACAGAGAAATATCATTATTATCAATAAGCATTTATTATGTCCCCACAGCATGCAAGTAGCTGGAGAGGATAAAGACATGGAAGGGCACACCAAGCTAAATTCAAATCTAAATCAAGGAATCGTAAAATGGTGCAGGAGGCTAGCTGGGTGGGCACGTGGAGCGAGCACTCGTGTGAGAAGTCTGAGGGCTTCCTCTGGAGCGCAGAGAGATGAGCCTGAAGGACGGAGTGAGCCCATGTGCCCTCTTGGCTCCTTTTCTTCCTGCCCTGCTCCTGCAGGAACGGGATCAGAAATGCAGAGGCATGCAGCATGTTTCCCATGCCAGGGCTTATTTCTGAGACGGTCTCTGTCAACCAGCCTGCCTTGGTGACATCTCATATAGAAACTGCAAATGTCCCTGCCTCAATGCGCCCTGATACTGCCCTGGTGACAGAAACACTGTGGCTTCCCTGTGCTAGTCCCACCTTCCTTTAATTTCCTCTAGTAAAGGCTGAGCTATTGTTCTGCCCGGTCCTTCTGACCTACTTTCATCAAATGAAATAACACCCACATTGGAAGGGGCCCTTTGCTCCTGACCAGGCCAATCCTCTTCAGAGGAAATGTTAGTTCACAGTGTGGTCTTTCCATATTGTCCATGCTATAGCCTGTGGTCAGTCTTATAAATTAAGTATGACATGGTCTAGGTAGAGAGATGATTCTGGACTGTGTTCTCTTCCTGCCTCGATTTTCCCTCTATATTAGTCAGATGCCACTGCTGTTGCAGAAAAATCAACTGAAACAAACTTGTTGTTGTCAGGTGCCGTCAAGTCGTCTCCGACCCATAGCGACCCTTATAGGGCTTTCAATGGCTGACTGTTTCAGGATTGCCTTGGGAGTGGGTTGCCACGTCCTTCTCCCATTTTTGTGGTGCTGGTAATCGAACTCAGGATCTCAGAGACTGCAGAGCGGCTCTCTACCAACTGAGCTAAATCCCAGCCCAAAACAAACTTAGGGAGGATTTATTGGAAGTTCACAGTTAGAGGATCTGTCTATAATGGTGGTGAGCAGGCAGGCAGCGGCAGGGCCTGTGTTAGATGACCTCATAGCGTGGTGGATCAGGAACAGAAGGTGGCCTGGGCTGTGGGTCTAGGGAAAAAACCTGCAAAGACCCATGCCAGGGAGCTACTGCTGCAAAGCCGGAATTCCACCTCCAAAAGTTTCATAATCTCCCAAGACAGTGCCAGCAGCGGGAGGCTGACCATTATAGCACATGATCTTTGGGGGACAGTTTATATTCAAACCATGACTCAAACCACTCTGCCTCTGGCCCCCAAAGGCTATGACCATCGCATAATGAGAAATGCCTTCAATCCAACCATCACAGTCCCCAAATCTTAACAGTTTTAATCACATTCAAAAGTCCAAGTCCAAAGTCTCCACTGAGATTCAAGCAAACTTGACTGCGAATCCATGAAAAACAAAAAAGCAGGTTATATAATTCCAATGGGCTGGGATTTAGCTCAGTTGGTAAAGTGCCACTCTGCAGTCTCTGAGGTCCCCAGTTCGGTTCCCAGCACCGCAAAAATGGGAGAAGAATATGGCAACCCACTCCCAAAGCAATCCCAAAACAATCAGCCATTGAAAACCCTATAAGGGTCACTATGGGTTGGACACAACTTGAGGGCACCTAACAACAATAACAACAACATAATTCTAACACACAATGGCACAGAGTAAGCACTCCCATTCTAAATGGAGGGAATAAGGCACCGAAGGGAAAGATCGGTCCACAGCAAGACCAATATCCTGCTGGACAGATAAACTCTGTTGATACAAGCCTGGCATCTGGCACATCCGACATCATCTGGCGTCTGGCACCAGGCATTATCTGGGCCCCAAAAGGCTAGGGTGGCCCCAGCCCTCTGGCTTGTGGCAAACAGCTCTCCTGGCCTGGCTCCACTTCTCACCAGCAGCCTCCCCCAGCAGATGCTTCATGTTGCTGGCATCTCCAACATCCGGGGGTCTCCACTGCCGCTTGGCACCACCCTCAAAGCTTCACACATCAGCCCTTCAGGGGCTCTCCACAGAGCACTTGATCTTGGCACACATTGCCAGGCCTCACAGGCCATTTTCTGGAACCTTGGGGGCGGCCTGCATCATCTAGCTCTTGCACTCTGCATGCCTGCAAAACCAGCACCACATGGATGTTGCTATGTTTTGCTACTGGCTTGAGAGGCAGCTTCATCCTTTAGAGCCACAGCTGCTGCAGCAGCCTCTGTGTGCCCAGGCTGGGAAATCACTTCCCTGGGAAGCCTCTTTTCAGGAGTGCATCTGGGAGACAGCTTTTTAGACACTCCCTTTTCAGGTCCTGGGGTGTTGGATGGGAGGGGCTTAGCAGACTCCTTCTATGTCCTGAGGGAATATCTTTTGTCCCAGTGAAAAGGTTCAGGCTTTGGGGTTTTTTTCACCATACCTTATCTCTTTGACAATTCAGGCCTCAGAGCTTAAATCAGCCTTAAACCAGTCCTGTCCACAGTAACCTTATACAAGCTGCAGCTTTTTCCCTCTTTAAATTACACATTTTTCAGATCTATTTTCTATGACTTTTGCTCCATATTTCCTTCATAAATCTGGCTAAAAGCAGGAAACAACCAACACACAGCCTGAATATTTTGCTTTTTGATATTTCCTCTGCCAAGTTAATTAGTCCATTACTTTTAAATTCAGGCTCACTCTAGTTTTTAGGACAAAGGCTGAGCATACCCAAACTTTTCTCTAGAATGTAACACAAATGATCTCTAGTCTGATGCCCAATTGTTGTTGTTAGGTGCTGTCGAGTCGAGTCCGACTCATAGTGACCCTATGTACAGCAGACCGAAACACTTGCCAATTCTGTGCCAGGCAAACAATCTTATTTATGTTTAAGCCCATTGTTGCAGACACTGTGTCAATCCATCTGGTGGAGGGTTTTCCTCTTTTCCGTTGACCTGCCACTCTTTCAAACATGATGTCCTTCTCCAGGGATTGTTCTCTCCTGACTACATGTCCGAAATATGTAAGACGCAGTCTGGCCATTCTTGCTTCCAAGGAGCACTCTGGATGTACCTCTTCTAGGACAGATCTGTTGGTTCTTTTGGCAGTCCATGGTATATTCAATAGACGTCTCCAGCACCACAATTCAAAAGCATCAATTCTTTTTCTGTCTCTCTTGTTCAATGTCCAGCTTTCACAACCATATGATGCGACTGAAAATACCATGGCGTGAGTCAGACGCACCTTCGTCTTCAATGTGACATCTTTGCTTTTCAATACTCTAAAGAGATCTTTTGCCACAGCTTTTCCTAGAGCAATGCGTCTTTGAATTTCTTGACTGCTGCTTCTGCGGGTGTTGATGCCCAATAGAGCCCTCATTTTCCTCTGAAACACTGTCAGTCCCATGTATTTTTATCAGCAGCAGCATTCTGATCTTTCTTTCTCTCACCAGAACTGCCCCTCAAATCCTCCAGGGCTTCTCTTGCCTTCATTTCCAGACTCTTCCAAACTCCCCCAGCAAACAAGTCCCAAAGTTCTAGGAACCTCATGGCTAAGTTTCTGCATAGTATCAATGGCACTCTCTGGTATCAATTTTCTGTATTAGTCAACAGTCATTGCTATAGCAGAAAAACCAACTGAAGTCATCTTCTGGAGGAAAGAGATTTATTGAGGGCTCACAGTTAGTAGATCAGCCCATAATGGTGGCAGGGAAGGTGTGGCAGTGGCAGGAGGCCAGGCCCAAGGCAGATGACCTTATATCTTTGTGAGTAGAAAGCAGAGATAGAGCGAGAAGAGCCACAGGTCCAGGGTAAAAATCTCCAAAGGCCCACGCCCAGTGGCTGACTCACTTCTGCCAGGCTGGACCCACCTCTCAATGCTCCACAACCTCCCAGGACAGCACCACTAGTTGGGGACCAACGTTAAAGCACATGCCCTTTGGGGGACATTTTGTATTCAAATCATGACACCCTCCACCATATGGGTAGCCTCAGTGGGTGCTGCATTTCTACTTAGCCTCCCATGTGGCTATGATGCCAGAGGACCACTTTTTGATAAGCACTTGATTACGAAAAGAGAGCAGCCACATAGCCTGGCTGCCCAAAGAAATTTCTTGTCCCCTTCCTCTTCTCCTTGTCTTCCTCCCCTTCCCTTCTCTGTCTCTGTCTCTGCCGGCATCTCTCTCTGTCTCCCTGTCTGTCTCTCTCTCGCCAGTCTGGCTCAGCTACAAAGCTGGTGAGGAGAAAGAAGCGTGATTGCTTCCCTCCTATAAATGTGGTAGAAGAAGGATTACTGAGCAGTGCTGGCCAAATGAGAAAATCGCCAACAATCACATGATCCCTGTCCTGGAAAAAGCTCAATTTCTTGCAGCAGAAAAGCTACAAAAGTTCACTATTTGATGAAACTCCTGAAATTCCCTGGGTCCCAGTCAAGGGTGGAGGGTAAGCATCTAAGAGAAAGAGAAGATAAACAAATTCTATTCCAACCTTGGGCCACAGAAAGCTGGATTGCATTCAGCAATGCTGAAGAAGGCTTAAGGGTCAGTGAAGAGGTGCTTGAGCGTGGTGGCTTCCACACTTTTGATGAGGTATTTGTATTAGTCAGGATAAGCACTACTACACGGCAATAACAAAACAGCCCAGAAATCTTAGTAGCTTCAAACAGCAACTGATTCTTTTGAGCCCATGCTGTCCTGAACACTCTGTTCTGTGTCATCTTTGTCATTGTCACCCTGGGACCCAGGTTGATAGAGTGGCCACTACCTGAAGCATTACCAGTGACCTTGGCAAAGGCACAAAGAGAGGAAGGAGTGGTCGGGAGGGTCCTGCATTGGCAACATAATGCTCCAAGCCAGAAAGACATGCACGTTGGCCAGAATTAGTCACGTGGCTCTACCCCACCACTGGAGAGTCAGGAAGCACAATCCTTCCCCGTGCCTGGGAAACAGAAGAACCCATACATATGGTGGACCACACTAATGGCCCAATACAGTGGAACGTTTTTTATTCAAATCAAATATTATGCAGGACCACAGTATGAGATATGCTCACTGGAGCAGCTCTGATAAAAACTGGAGGGGGAGGTGAAGCAGGAGCTCAGTCCCCCAGCCCCCTCCTCAACCACCCTCATCCCTGAGGACCCAGGATTCCTGGCGACAGAGTGCCCACCCCTGCTCTCACATAAGCGTCGATCATGTGCGGGACTGAAATACTGATATTTACTGATGATTAATTGTTTCAACAAATGATTCTATTTTAATGGGAAAAGTGCAATTAACTAGAAAAGCATCACTCTGCGGCAAGCCTCACTGTTTGAACAGGGTGGCTGTAAACAAAGCAGGATTTTTTAATGTGCCATAGATGCAGATAAACCGTTTATGAGAAAATAAACATCTTTGAAAAATAGCCTCTGGCCTTAATACCCACCCCGATCAAAGAAAGCATATGCAAAAGTCAGTTTCAAAAAGTGTGCCCCTGTTACAACACGCGTGAAGCTTGGAGGAAATTCTGCAACACGACATAAGCCAGTGACAAAAAGGCAAATTCTGCGTGAGTGTTCTTATGTGAGGTGTCACATTGGTTAACTCCATGGAGATAGAAAGTAGACAATGGTTGTGGTATTAGGCAACCAGGAGGAGGGGACAGTGACCCGGCGTTTCAGTAGAGAGTTCCAGGTGAAAACATCCTGGAGATTGATTATGCAGCAGTGAGAATAAAATGTGCACCCGTGAACTGACTACGGTGTTATATCTATGTACATTGCATCACAATTAATAAATACTTTAAAAGTATACCCATGGTCCCAAAGGCATTCCTGAAAAGAGCAAAGTTAACTTTTTTGTTATTCCTGCTCACTAGCTAATATTTAAAAACACTTTTCTTCCTTTTCTACATCGGTAACCATCATTAAATTGAAACTTAACCAGGACGTAGAGAGCTGAGCTCCAAGTCCAGTCTTTGCTGGAATCTTTCATCTTCATTCCAGACCAAAACAATAGGCTTAACCTGTTATTCCCACCTCTGACCAGCGGGGGGATGTCTCACCCTGGTGCTGGCCTTGCCAGGACTGTGGTGCCCTGCACCAGGGCCAGGGGAGAATCTACGCTCTTTGGGTTTTTCTGGCCCTAATAGGCAGGACCCTGCAGCCATAGCCCTGTGGCATCCGATCTCATCAGATCTCAAAAGCTAAGCAGGGTCAGGCCTGGTTAGTCTTTGGATGGGAGACAGCCTGGGAACACCAGGTGCTGTAGGCTTGGGAGACGGACCCAGCAACCCACTCCCAAAAAACAATCCGCCATTGAAAACCCTACGAACAGCAGAGAAGCACTGACAAGTGTTTCGCCTGTTGTACACAGGGTCGCTTTGAGTCGGATACCAACTTGGCGGTACCTAACAACAACAATAAATAGGAAGGGCAGGCTGCTGTTTTTGGAGGCTCTGCTTGGTGACCTCCCGGCGCCTTGAAACTTTCGGGGCCTACTTTCCTAGAAGCTGGAGTGCTGTGGACGTCCTCCGCCTGAAGAGCATGCGCAGAGTGACCGCTGCCAAGGACTCTCCAGAGGGTTGTCAACAGCACATGGCCATTGACGTAGGGGAGAGCATGGGCAGGGTGACATAGATGCGCTGTGAGGACTGAGGGAACAGCTGAGTTCTCAGGCAGGTGGCTCAGCCCTAAGCTTTGATTTTTCCACCTATAAAATGGGAATTAATAGCAATATAAGGATATATGAGAATCCATTCTCTTATTCAAAAAATTCATATGGGGCACCTTATTATGTGCCAGGCATTGTATTTACAATCTAGCAGTAAACAAAACAGACAAAAATCCCTATTCTCATGGAGCTTAGATTTTTAATTGGGGAGACTGACAATTAAAACAATAAATAACGAAAGTATATGACATGTTAAAGCTGCTCTGGAGATAAAGTGTTCGTGCATAGTTTTAAATGAGGTGGCCAAAGAATCCTCATTGAGAAAGCAATCCCTGTGTTAGAAGCAGACTTGAAGGAGGCAAGACAGCAAGTATGCAGATATGTGTCAGAGAGAACATACGTGCAAAGGCCCTGAGGCCAGTGTGTACAGGTCAAAGCAAGGAAGGAGCAGGTGACAGGACAGGGTTCAGGGCACTCTCAGCAGGTGTAGCAGATTACTTCATGTATCCAAGGTCATTGTAAACACTTGGACTTTTACTGTGAGTCAGAAGAGAGGAAGCTGGGTTGTAGGGAGAGCATAAATGACCTGATTCACATTTTAATGCACTCTTTTTGGCCTTTCTGTTGAGATTGGACAGAAGGGAACAGGACAGAAGGAAAGAGACTTGCCAGGCAGCTTTTGCGACGGTCCAGGTGAGAGAGGACGGTGACTTGGCTGTGCAGGGAGTGAGGTTTAATTTTAGCTAACACCCAGGAAGCTCTTGCTACGGTGGCTGGCTCAAGGGGTGGCGATGGGGGTGATATGATTAATAAAGTGCACGGGGGAAAGTGTGAAGTCGGAGATGAAAGAAAGACACAGCATTCAGTGTGCCAGGCTTATCTAAATAATGGGGAGTCAGAGCCAGCAGCCTCAGATAATGATGGCCAGGCTATCAGGGGTAATCACAGAGGCACTATTTTGGGACCAGGAAAAAAAAGATTGTTCTAAGCTTCAAAGGCAGCCTATGGGCGCTCCAGGGAGGGATCTGTTCCCGAGCCAGAGCCCATGGAGAGGCGGAGAATGAAGAAAAGTCAAGGTCAGCCGGGAGACTCTCTGGATTCCGGGACTCAGGAGAGAGGACAGCGAGGGCCTTTTGTCGTACATTTGTATGCACCAAGACACATCAGGCAGAAACCTCCTGAGGGAGCCCCCGGTGCCATAGTGAGGCACCTTCATCTCTTGCAACCAATGCACAAAAGGGCAGGTACAAAGCAAGGTTGGCCTTTTAGGAATCTAATCATCCCTCCCCTAAGTGTCTGTCAGCTGGTCATGCTGTGGGGGCTTGCGTGGTGCTGTGATGCTGAAAGCTATGTCACCAGTATCTCAGATACCAGCAGGGCTACCCATGGTGGACAGGTTTCAGCTGAGCTTCCAGATCAAGACAGACTAGGGAGAAGGACTTGGCAGGCCACTCCCGAAACAATTAGCCAATGAAAACTCAGAGAATAGCAGAGAAACACTATCAAATAGGGTGCTGGAAAATGAGCCCCCCAGGCTGGAAGGCATTCAAGAGACAACTAGGGAAGAGTTGCCTCCTCAAGGTAGAGTCAACTTTAATGGTGGGCATGGAGTAAAGCCCCTGGGACCTCCATTTGCTGCTGTGACACAACTCAAAAGGAGAAGAAACACAGTGGCTGCCACAATGGGTTCAGACATAAAAAGACTGCACAACACGGTGTTGGGTCGTATTTTGTTCTGTTGTGCATAGCGTTGCTATGAGTTGCATCTGACGCCATGGCACCCAACAACAACAGCAGCAATGATCCCTTGACCTTCCCCTGTGGAGTAGGTTCCGACTTCTTCCCACGGACCATGCCCGAAGGCAAACCCTACTTGAGAAAGTAAATGCTTTAAAGGCCGTGTTCCCTTGGGGTGTAGAAGGCTGCCCACCCCTGGCCTGTTACTGGGTCATGCTCCTGATTGTCCACACACATTGTGAGAAAAGGACAGGGGCCAGCTGATCCCAGGACTCTTGATGCCTGGGGTAATCCGAGCTGTCTACCTGCAGGATTCCCTTTGAATGCACCAGAAAAGCAGGGCTGGGGCGGTCACCACTGGACACCCCCAGATCAATGGTTCCTTCTCTGAAAAGAACACTTATTTGAGTTGCAATTAACGGCTGACCTGCACTGATGCCTTTATGTTGCTTCAACCCCCACGCAGGTAGAAATGGCGCTGGAACAGCGACGTTGAGTAGATCTTTGTGCAAGGGTGGAAAGGTTCTGTGTCTGGGCTGGAACGGGCGCACTCGAGGCTGGTGGCATTGAGCATCTGCAATGTGGCTAATGCAACTGATGGGCTGCGTTTTAGGATTTTAATTTTCATTAAGTAGATCTTCAATTTAAAGAGCTTGTGGTGACCAAAGTGGCTGGCACAGGTCTAGAAGGTTTACTAAGTCTAGACAAAGCCCCTCCTCGCTAGCTCAGTAAAGAAGGTAATGGTCCCTGGGTTTGGAGCCCTAGATTTAGTGGTTTAGGGGGCAGGAGAGGACCGAGGGCTGCAGAGGATGCAGTGAACCCTGAGAACAAGGTGTTATAAGTAGCGTGGTGGGGCGGGAGAAGCCCTGATGTCTTCCTGAGCCTCAATCCTCCCCTGCCTTCCTGGAAAGGAATCGAGGCTCGAACTACTCTAACAATGCCAGACTCCTTTCAAATGGGATCCTCCTATTACTTTAGCTTTTTCTAGGGCCCCGGGACTTCTGAACAGATGGGAAACTCTTTAATGAAAAGAGATCTTGGTTTCGAAATCCATCCCATCCTAAGGCAAGAAGAAAAGCAAATAGGCTTTTTGGCCGCCCTCTCTGTGTTTACAACACAAAAACCTCAGCGCCATCCATAACCCCACGCAGCAGAAGGCACAGTGCCAGGCTCTGAAAATAACAACTACAAATACCAATCCAAGGCCGGCACTTGTTTACATAACTTACCTTTGCAATCAAAATCACGGGAAACGAGAGTGATAATTTCCCGTGAGTTGCATTAACTCTAAACAGGAAAGTAAATGGTAACTCTTAGAATCCACGTGAAAGTAAGACATCGTTACTGTTACTCAGGAGTGCCTGGTGTTGGCATTACACAGAATAAATATGACACGGTGGACTCCGTGAATAAGGCTGGGCACGGAGACAGGGAATCTGTGTGAGGTGGCCCACACAGAAAGGTGCTTTCGTTGATGTGTCGTTTGTTATTTCATCCCTTCAACAGCCCTGTGATTTAGGTCTTATGGCTTGAGAAGAGGTGACGTAACAAGCCTAACTTCCCACCGGTGACAGACGACAGAGCTGGAATTCCAGTCCAGGCCACCTCCATCCAGAAGATGGGTCAGAATGACATCAGGAAGTTTTCATTTTTTTAGGGTGAGATTTGTATCCTAACTCCTTCTAAAAGACTGGAGGCAGCTTGAAGATAAAAACAGGGTTCAGGAAAAGGCACTTAAGGATAACATTCTTGCTGATGAAAGAGAAAGAAATAGATAGCTTTGGACACCTGAACAGAGCAGATTCTCACATTCAGGCGTGTAATTTGGTTCTAACTTTTCTGACGGCTTAGCCAAAGACAGAAGCATACTGGATTCAAGATTCGTGACAATATAAAGCACACATATTCATGTACGCTTGTGAAAGCTGGACGTTGAGTAAGGGAGACAGGGGAAGATTTGATGCTTTTGAATTATGGTACTGAAGACAAATATTGAGTACACCATGGACGGCAAAAAGAACCAGCAGATCTGTCCCAGAGGAAGTACAACCAGAATGTTCCTTGGAAGCAAGGATGGCTGGACTGTATCTTACATATTTTGGACATGTAGTCAGGAGGGACCAATCTCTGGAGAGGGACATCATGTTAGGGAGAGTGGTAGGTCAATGAAAAAAAGGAAGACCTCAACTAGAGGGATTGATACAGTGGCTGCAACAGTGAGCATAAACATGGAGATAGTGTACATGGTATAGTGTTGGGGAGTGTTTCATCTGTTGTACATAAGGTCCGTATGAGTTGGACAGAACTCGGCGACACTAAACAAACAACAATATTCATCGATAGAGACAAACATTTTCCCTGGAATTAAACTGATGTGGGAATTTATTCCGTGGATCCTTGGTTAACAAGCAAAGAATGACATAGAGAACTTTATTCTCCGCATTTGTAAAATGAGGGACAACATTAACTTTGCTTTCTTGTGCCATTGGTGCATGAAATCACGCTAACTAAAGTTCCCGAGAAGAGTCAGAACCACTGGGCAGCAGAGGGGCTATTTTTATTGACCATCTATAAAGACAGAAGATACAACATACGAACGCATGTCTCGGTGAGGGAGTTTCTGTGAGGATCCAAGGGAATATGAGCTGGGACCCAGCTTTATGAGGTCTAGTAATGTAGGAGAGCCTCGGAGAACATCAATGACAAAGGGCTACCGTGGCCATCGCCCTCCGAGAGTCTACACATGGCGGTTAATGGAAAGGTTCTGAGGATAATGTCCTTGAGACATCTGTCTTTGGGTGGCAGGCACCCACAGGTGGGCTCAACACAAGGTATATAAATGTATGTTGGACACATACAGTCATCCGTTTCAGATAACTGAATAAGATTCTACTTCAAAGCTGTGTATTATGGAGAAGAGGAAGAAAAGGAGTAAGATGCATGTCTTCTGCCTCTTTGTTGTTGTTGTCGTTAGGTGCCGTCGAGTCAGTATCTGACTCATAGCGACCCTCATAGGGTTTTCAATGGCTGACTGTTCCGGGATTGCCTTGGGAGTGGATTGCCAGGTCCTTCTCCCATTTTTGTGGTGCTGGGAATTGAACTCAGGACCTCAGAGACTGCAGCGCAGCGTTCTACCAACTGAGCTAAATCCCAGCCCCCTTCTGCCTCTAGGAAGCTTAAAATCTAATCTAGGATGTCTTGGCCTGGGATTTATTGATGTCTGGGGCTGGATACTTCTTTGTAGGGGTGACAGGGGTGTGGTCCTGTGGATTGCGGGATGTTTGCAACTGTAACCCAGGCCTCTACCCACCGGTAGTACCGGTAGATGCCGGTAGTACCACCATAGTAGTGACAATCAAGAACGTCCCCAGACATTGCCAGATAGGTCCTACCCTGCTTAAAAATCATAGATCTATCATGCAAAAGACATGAAAAAAGAAACACACAAAGCAGAAAATTCTAGTGATTCTAGTGCAGTGATTATAAATTGCTGCAATGATCCGAAGGCAGGAAAGCTCTTTCTTAGCAACGAAGCAGGAAAGAATCGGAGAAGAAAGGAAATGGAGGGAGTGTTTAAGCTGAGTCTCAGTGGATCTGCTTAGGTTAGGACACGGTGCATATGTGAGAGAAATGGAGGTCAGGCTGGTCACATGGGGGTAGAGAGATGAGGGCTCAGGCAACAGGTTCAAGGCCAGATTCAGTACTCTAAGCGGGCTTCAGAAGTGTTGAGTAGAGAATTGTCCAACCTGCCCAAAGAAAATAGCTGGTAACTGGGTAAAAGCCGGGTGCGAATGGTCCGAATGTTTGTGTCCCCCCAAAATTCGTATGTGAAAGCGAATCCCCCGTGCCACAGTCTGAGGAGGTGGGGACTGTTCATACAGATGGAACCTTCAGGAATTGGATTAGTAGCCTTATGAACGGGACCCCAGCGAGCTAATGTGCCCCTCTGGCATGCAAGGACCCAGCAAGAATGTGTCCCCTGAGGCACGGGGCTCTCCCTAGACAGGGAGTCTACTGGTACCCTGACCTGGGACTCTACAGCTGCTAGCTGTGGTGGATGGCACCCTGAGGGTGACCCCGAGGTGTCAGAGAGTACCAGGTAGCTTTCCTTCCATTCTCTTTGGGTGCCATGGACTGGGGCAATCAGTGGGCATCAGCGCCTTAGGGCCGACGAGAGTGGGTGTTTATTGGTCAGGCCATGCGGGAGGGGTTGAGAGAACCCTTGTTAGCCGAGTGGCTGTGCTGGCGCTTCCTGTCTCTAGAAGAGGGGTCTCAGGTGCCCTAAAGTTCTGAGCCTGCTTCGTGAACTTTCTCGATCATGATTTTTCCACCAGTAGGGGTTGAGTTGCCGAGAGGGGCCATCGTGGGCACAGGCTGTGCCTGACAGCAGAAAGAAGAACTCAACAACAGATGCGTTAGCCCCGGACAAAATGCCTTCGCCCTGGACTGACTCATGTGGAACCCTTGTCGTTCCAAAGCCCAGCACCAGCCTTCAGAACTGGGGGCGACGAACTTCGGTTGTTAGCAGGACTCCGCTTCACGTACTTTGTTACAGCAGGCGAGTGCGCTCAGAGCTCAGACATTGGTAGGAAGGGGGGGATGAAAACGGGAGGGGGGAGCACAGCAGTCCAGATGAAAGAGCAGAGACAGAAAAGGCACAGAGCGCAGGCAGTGGCGCCTGGCCAGGAACAGTGAGGGGACAGGGGGACCCAAGTGCCTGCAGCGACGCACATCCACGCTGCTCACAATCCCTGCCCTCACAGCTGTGGCTTTGCCCACACACTCTTCCAAGGGAGGAGAGAAGAGCGGCCTCTGGAGAGAAAGGGACCCCATGCCTGCCCTGCCTTTGAGAGAAGTCACCTGTGCTAGTGACCTTGTGCGCTGCTGTGACAAAGGACACAACAGGCACACACATAGGGGAGGGATGATTTGCTGGGGCTCACGGTTCAGAGGATTTCAGTCCACAGAGGCAGGGCTGGCGTGGCGGGCCACAGGCTGGGCTGGTGGCAGAGGACCTCCTCACATCATGGCGGCAGGAAGCACAGAACTTACTGGAACTGGGGAGTCCACAAAGCTAGGTCCCCCTCTCAGAGTTCCGCAGTCTCCCAGGACAGTGCCACCAGCTGGGGACCAAACACCTAAACCCATGACTTTAGGGGACCTTTTAGGTTAGCGCTGTGCTGAGAAGCACGCATTTCCCCATCTACAGCACTGGTTTCGCGCCCTGCTCGGTGGCCAGCCTGCCCAGCCCTTCTGTTCCGAGGCCCCCAGTGCTGCTGCGCTGAGCACCATTTGGTCAAGGGGCGGGGAGAGTCCCCTCCCGCAGCACGACCTCAGGCCTCAGTGCCGAAGGCATTTCGCAGACTGTTCCTTCCAGCCCACGGCTCTGTTGGGGCTGCATAAATATTGATTAGCCTGTGCAGCAGAAGGCCTCTGATTTATACGTCCACCTGCTCCGCAGCCCAGCCTCAGACCCTGCAGCGAGGGTGGAGGGCTGGGAGCCACCACTGTGCAACACACCCAGGCCCTGGCTGCCAGGGCGGGGCCTGCCTTCCTGGGGTGTCCTGAGGCTGACAGGGGCTGAGGATGGTGACTGACGCTGTGTCCTTAGCAAGGATCAGTTTCTATGCGGTGGAAATGCTTCGGGTGTAAAAACAGAGCCCAGGATTTGGGGGCTTTTCTAAGTCTTTGCTGCCCTGAGCTGTGCTTTCCATTCTGTAATCTCTGCCTTCCCGGCTATAAAGGAGTCACGCACTCAGCCATTGGCCAAGAGGGGAGGGAGGTGACCACAGCTGGATTAGAGCAGCCATGATTTAGCCCTGGGCTTGGAGGAAGCATCCACTTCACCCAAGACCAGGAGACCTCTGTCTGGCCCAAATCCCAGGTCCCACCCGCAGCAAAGTGGGGACCCGGCTGTGGGGTATGTTCTGAAGGCAATTTGCCACCAGATGCCCTCTGCAGGGTCAGGGGAAGGCAGGGGACTTCTGCAGATGGACATCATGTTCAGCATCGTGTGACCGTCCCCAGAGCATGACCCCGGAGACTCTTCCTTCTCCCTCATGAAGGAGGGTGAGCCAGCCTCCACGGCCTGAGGCCACCCCCTCACCCACTGATCTGCACAGCCAGATGTCACTGGGGAACACGTGGGCAGAGCAGAGGCTGTGGAACGTTCCAGACCAGCACAGAGTCTCTCAAAGCCACTCCCCCAGGGGCCATGTGGCCTCCAAGGTGCTGGGAAGGGGATTGATCAACTCCACCTGGCTCTGGGGCTCAGACGCACTCCACCCAGCGCAGCTCCTCTTGCTCCTGTCCCTCGCGGATGTCCCTACCCTCCAGGCCCCAGCCCACACTGCCCTGCTTCGGCACAGAGACCAGAGCCATGGGCCCACCAGGACCACGGGCACCTGCCCAGACCTTCTTGAGGAAGGTGGCCGCTTGGGGGCTGACTCTGGCTAGCCTCCCCTTTTAGCTTTCTGACAGGTCACAGAGCTTCTGGAAAGGGCTGGCTCATCCTGGCACCTCCTGCTGGGGCTGAGCGGCAGCGTCTCTCGCTGCTGGTTCTGGCCCAGGCCACCTGGAGTGAGGCATCTGTTAGGACGTCTCTTCTTGGCCAGGTGAGTGCAGAGCTCCTCAAGCCTCCTTGGGTTGGGGGATGTTATTTTTGAATATGCAATGTCCCCCGCAGGCTCATTTGATGAGCTCTGGTCTCCAGCTGGTGGTGTTATATTGGGAAGCGATGGAAACCTGGGGAGGCGGAGGCCTGGCTGGAGGAAATAGGTCATTTAGGATGCGCCTAATGCCTGCTCCCTTCCTTTTTCTCTACTTCCTGTCCACCATGAGTTGAAGAACATCCCCTGCCACACATTCCTGCTGCCATGATGTTCCACCTAAACACATGGGGCCAGGCAACTGTGGACTGAACCCTCCAAAACCGTGAGCCATACACTCCTGCCGCCATGATGCTCCGCCCAAGCACACAGCGCCAGGCAACTGTGGACTGAACCCTCCAAAACCATGAGCCACACATTCCTGCCACCATGATGTTCTGCCCAAGCACAAGGAGCCAGGCAACCGTGAACTCAACCCTCCGAAACCATGAGCCACACACTCCTGCCGCCATGATGCTCCACCCAAGCACACGGGGCCAGGCAACTGTGGACTGAACCCTCCGAAACCGTGAGCCACACACTCCTGCCACCATGATGTTCCACCCAAGTACATGGTGCCAGGCAACCAATGATTGAACCCTCTGAAACCATGAGCCACATACTCCTGCCGCCATGATGTTCTGCCCAAGCACATGGGGCCAGGCAACCATGCACTGAATCCTACGAGACCATGAGCCAAATAAACCCTTCCTCCTTTGAGTCATTTACTTCGTATGTTCTGTCACAATGACTCAAAGTCTGACTACACTGGGAGCTTCGAGTGGTAGCGTTCCCAGCCACACTCCCCTCCCAAGTTCAGGAGGAAGCTTTCCCAGCACCAACAGACTCCAACTCACTGTATGGTTGCCCAAGGGAGAGGTCAGGAGATGGAAAGCTCAGAGTCTTGTTTGCCAGTCTCTGTTAAACCATAGAGGCAGACAGGCACCAAGCATGCCATTTGCACGTCTCATGTCTGAGGTGCCTGTTAGACATAGATAGAGCTGCTGCCTCACGGATGAGTGTGCAAGTGAGAAGCTGCAGGTCCTTTTGGAGTCTGTTTGAAAGTAAGAGTTGTGTTGCTAAAATAAAGTGAGGGAAGAAAGAAGGAAAGAAAGAAAGAGAGAGAAAGAAAGAAAGAAAGAGAAAGAAAGAAGAGAAAGGAAGAAAGGAAGGAAGAAAAAAGGAAGGAAGGAAGGAAAAGAGAAAAAGAGAAAGTAAGAAAGAAAGAGAGGAAGAGAGAAAGAAAGAAAAAGAGAAAGAAGAGAGAAAGAGAAGAGAGAGAAAGATGAAAGAAAGAGAGAAGAAAGAGAAATCTGGAAGGAAGGAACCGAGGGAGGGAGGGAGGGAGGAAGGAAGGGAGGGATGGAGGGAGGCAGGGAGAGACAGAAATCACAGCATGATCCTGACCTTCCAGTAGTTGGATTTTCACAAGCTGTGGCAATCCACCAGAGATCCTATGGAAAACTACCACTGACTCTGAGCTTGGAAGAGGGCCAACTGGCTGCTTCCAGGTAGTGTTTCCATGGGCAAGTTTAGGGTTTTCTTTTTAAGTGGAGGAACTTGACTTTGTCAGCAGGCCGAGAGCGGCTCTCCCATGGGGTGAATTCCCTCTGATCAACGTGAGCAGGTTCCAAAGAGACTGAAGGAGCAGAAACCTGGCTCCCCGCAGAAGCGCAGCCACGTCCTCCTCAGGTGCGCCAGCCCTGCCCACTGTCACCCATAGTTAGACAAGTACAGGGCCTCTGAGCTGCCTGCGAAGCAGCTTGTGTCCCCAGACCCCCAGATACCCCCATCCACTGCCCTTCCCATGCCCAGATGCCACAGACCTGGCCACAGGAAGGCACGTGCTGGGCATGGTGGGATCCTTGGTCCCTGCTCCAGCTGCAGTGTGGCGAGTCCTCATGCTGTACGGATGGTTTACTACAGTGGCCCGTCTCCTCTCAGAGGCGTCCAGTCACGATCACCCGCTGCCCACCACCTGGTAGCAGAGACACAGCCTCGAGAGAGCCCAGAGCCCGCGGATGCGGCCAACCTTCCCCCAGCCTTGTGCCGGCCAGGGCAGGTCCCTGAGTGGTCCCCGCCGTCTCCTTTTCTGCCTGTCCGCCTCGCTCCATCCTTCCTGACAGGACACTGTGTCCCCCAGGATGCTGGCCCTGTCAGCCCAGACGGCTCCAGTTGGAAATCCACGCTGTCTGACTAAGGAGACTTTGAATATATCTTCTTTGATTTGCTGCCAGCCGCTTTATAATTTTTCTCTCCGAGGAAAATTATATTTCCCATTTCCAAGTTCTCGCGGGGTACCTCCCACGGTCAGCTCCCACGGGCCGTCCACCCACAGGAGTTTAATTTTCGTGAACTCCACCAGGGCTAGAGCTGAAAGAGACCTTAATAATCATTTAATTCAACCCTCTTGTTTTATAGACACGGTACCCGAGGACCAGAGGCAGAGTGGCAGGTCGAATTATTATTTATAATGAACGTAATATTTACAACCAGCATAAATCATGAAGGAGACATTAATAAACTGAGGTACCCCAGAAAGCTGTTCTCTCCGGATTTTTATGGTGGCATAAGCCTGGTGACTTTTCCCAGCAGACGACACCGACGTCTCATTGAGGGGAACGTGGGGAGTAACCCCAGGCAGTAAAACTCCACGAGTGAAAGTCTCTGCACCCACCTGATGGAAAGGCGGAGAACCCCGGGAGGCGGCGGCTGGAGAACTCCGGTAAATGTTTAATGAAGACAGGCCGCAGAGACGGGCCAGCTCACAGCCTTCTTGTTCAAGCAAGGAAACAGTCCTGGGGCGGATATTTGTCATTGCTTTGGCCTCCGGACCCCCACTTCTCTTTTGACAGCGGCTGGTTTCCTCAGGAGGGGTCCACTCCCTTTGCCTCCAGGTGGCCTGGCAGAGATGCACACCTGGCCCCGGCCCCCTATGCCTGAGGCCGAGGGTCCGGACTGCTCCTCCTGCCCCTGTACAGCGTGAACCAGCCGGCCACCTGGGTCATCTCAGCCACCTAGTCCTGGTCAGTGTCCCCACCCTGGGGGCAGCTCCTGGGGCTCATACTTCCTGTGTCCCAGGTGCCAGGGTTACCGCCCATTCTCCAGCCTCCCATCCTGCCCTGGGCTCTTCCTCTTACGCCCCAGTCAGGCCCATGTTGCTCCAGAAAGCCCAACTTGCTTTCTGTTGCTGACAACCAAAAACCCCAGCCCATACTCTTCCCTAGACCCCTCTCTCAGAGGCAGAGTTGAATCCCAGACCCACGTTTCCCCAGCTCCCACCCAAGGATACTGTTATGGGCAGAATCATGTCTTCCCCACCTCCTCCCCAAGTTTATTCCCAACCCTGGGACCTCAGAACATGGCTTTGTTTGGAACAGGGTCTTCACAGAGGTAATTAAGGTTAAGTGAGGTCATTAGGGAGCACCCCAATCTCACTGGTACCTTTATAAGAAGAGGGAATTTGGATCCACCCTCGCAGAGGGAAGACCGGAAGAAGGCGGCCATGTACAAGACAGAGAGAGAGGCGTCGTAAGGAACCAGCCCTGCCCACATCTTGATCTCGAACCTCCAGCCACCAGGCCTGGGGGAAAATCAATGTCTGTTGTCGAAGCCACCCAGTGCGCAGTGCTTTATTCTGACGGCCCCAGCAGAGTCACGGAGGCGCTTCCCGCGTCCCTTCAGTGCACAGTCGGTCCTGAAGCAGCTCAGATTAGCAGGCCGTTCTTAGAACCAAATTTCCTGGACAGGCTTCAGGAAACATTCTCCCTGGGGGTAAAAACACTGAGAGGCAAAAATACACAAGTAGATCTTTCCCTGCCTTCATTTCTTTATTAATGGACAGTGGCCAAAAAAGCAAGGTAGATGGCCTCTGGGAGAAAACCATCATTTCTGAATAAACAAATAAGAATTTAGGGCCCAGGCTAGCAAGGAATTTTGTGTTGTTCTCCCTGCATCTGCCTGGAGGAAGGAAAGTAAATCAAGGCAAAAGATGGTTATCTTATTTCGCCAAGGAAGGGGGGTGGTGAAGGGCGCAAGTGAAACCCCCTTTACTGCCCCTCCCCACCTCCCTCCTGCGCATGCTTGAAGCAAAGCATCATGGGGCTCCCCCCTGCCACAGGCCAGTAATTGCAGAGGTCTCTTGAGGCAGAGAGCCCTGATGTTACCTCTTGGAAGGTCAGAGGGGCATGCCGGGCGGGGGGACTGGGAGCCAGTGGAGGCCAAAGGGTGGAACAGTAATGGCGGCTCTCACCACCAGCTCTTAACATAATGGAAAGGCCCTACGCGGGGCAGTGCTGGGGCGGCTTCACACAGAAATGCAGTCTCCTGGGACACAGAGTGGGCAGTGACAAGCAGTTTATCTTCCATTACTCCCAGGCCTTAAATCATTATCAACCCAAAGGCAGCAAACACAACCCAAGCACCGACTCCGGGGCTACTTCACCTGGTAGGATGTTCCCTGGTCTCGCTGCTGAGCACCGTGCATGTGGCATGGAGGCACACTGTTACGGGTTGAACTGTAACTCCCCCCAAAAAATGATATGTTGGGATTTTGACCCCCAGTACCTCAGAATGTGATCTTCTTTGGAGACAGAGTCTTCAAAGAGGTGGTTGTTATTATTCTTAGGTGCCCTCGAGTCGTGTCCAACCACAGTGACCCTCATAGGGTTTTCAATGGCAGATTGTTTCGGGATTGCCTTGGGAGTGGGTTGCCAAGTCCTTCTCCCATTTTTGCGGTGCTGGGAATCGAACTCAGGACCTCAGAGACTGTAGAGCGGCGCTCTACCAACTGAGCTAAATCCCAGCACTTTTAAAAGAGGTAATCAGCTTAAAAAGAGGTCTTAAGGATGGACCCCAATAAAATATGACCCATGTCCTTTTGCAAGGGGAAATCTGGACACAAAGCCACACACTGGGAGAACAGTATGTGAAGAGAAGGCAGAGACAGGGCGAAGCTTCTACTAATTAAGGAATACCAGGGATGGCCAGGAGACCCCAGAGGCTGAGGAGAGGCCCGGGCTAGAGTCTCCCTCACACACTCATACTCATACTCATACTCATACTC
The DNA here is from genome assembly GCA_007922755.1 of Pedetes capensis. Taxonomy (NCBI): domain Eukaryota; kingdom Metazoa; phylum Chordata; class Mammalia; order Rodentia; family Pedetidae; genus Pedetes; species Pedetes capensis. The sequence goes on along the minus strand of VMDO01002381.1, from coordinate 25,947 downwards.
ATACTCGTACTAATACTAATACCTTGTGGGTATTAGAAGCTTGCAGACATGGAAGACCACAGAATTCTGTTATTTCAGCTGGCCAGTGTGTGGTAATACTTTGTTACAGCAGCGCTGAGTAAACTAGTACGTGCAGGAAAACTCTGGTCCAAAGAAGGGAGGAAAAGTGGTCCCATCTTGTCATGAAATAATCTGTGTCCCTGAGAGCACAGGAAGGCATGGAGAAGAGAGACACAGGCTCTTTCCTTCACCATGGTCTCCACGACCACAGGGAGGTCCCAGGGGAAAGTCATTTTTCAAAGGAGTGTTGCCTTTTGGTTTTTGGAACGGGGCTGACCAGTCCCAGTCCACAGGGGCAGCCTTCCAGCTGAGTCAGGGTTATTGGTGGTGGCAGGACATGAAGGCATTGTCCTTCCTGAAGTGGCCATGGGTGTCCATGGTAGAGTTGCCAGATTTAGGAAATAAAAATAGCGCCTGCCCAGTAAAATTCGCGTTTCTGACGAATGGTGTTCCAGCACACGTCCGAACTGCGGCGTGGCGTGAAATACCCGGGTGTTTTCGCCACCAGTCCATTTGAGCCATCAAAGCCCTCGGGACTCCAGTGTTCGTGTGGTTACAGAGTCCCTGGTGGGGGTGACTGAATTCACGTGCACTTTGCTGCTCCTGGGACGAGGCTGGGCAGACCTCCAATGAACCCTGCCCCCGAGTGCTGTCTGGCACGTGCAGATGGGGTTCAGTGAGCATTTGACAAGTGTCAAACTAACGGCGACCGCAAAAATGAATCTCACCGATTGATCTCTTCTTGAAGATCGAAAGCCAGACGGTCAAACCCGAGCTCTCTCTTATCCCACATGTGCTGGCGTGGTCAGCTCCTGAGTGCCAGGACCTTCGCTTAGAGACGTCAAGGACCCGCTCCCTTGTGGGGTTAGGGAGCTGCACCTGCAGGTCAGCAGGCACAGAGGAGGCTGTAAGGGGGTCCTGCAGCTGGAGGGGAGGCGGACTTGAACACCCAAATGCCCCAAGACTTTCGCTTCAGCCAGGGACAGCAAACTGGTGGGGCTTTCAGTGGGAATAGTGCAAGGACAGGGGACTGCTGCGAGGTTTGAAATCCAAACAAGCTGCCAAGGTGATTATTTCCCCTTACATTTTTTATAAGCTGAATTTGGAGCAGTTGATCTGGTACCTGCCTCACATGCCAGAGAACATCCCCCGCTTCAGACGCAGTGCATGCGGAGAGGGCAAGGACTTGGACCAAAAGGAGAGATGGAAAGAGGGGGGGAAAGGGGAAAGGAAAGAGGGAAGGGAGGAGAAAGAGAATTCTAGTGGAAATTTAACCTGGCCAGTGCCCAAACCCGGCTTCTTCCTCTCAGCATGAAGTGCCCTGATTGGGCGAGGAATTCACGGCAAGCCTCTTCAAACCGGCCAGCTTCTTTTTTAAAGAACAAGACTGCATCTGATTAGCTGCCATTAAATCATAAGAACAGGGACCAGGACAGCGAGGAGCTGGCGGAGTGGAAATAGCTTCCCTTCCGAGGCTCACAATGCTCTTTGAACTCATTGCCTTCCTGCTAACAAATCCCAGAGCAGTGAATCAGTTTTAATGGCTCAAATCCACATTGACAGGTGGATGGCCAGATGGAGTCAATAAACTTTTAGAGAGAGCCCAGGACGTGTGAGCAGGCACCACGCGAGGGCAGATGAGGCAGAGTCCCCATACCCCAGGCCTTGCTGCCCGAAGTGGAACGTGGGCCCTGTTAGTCCCCCAAAGTCCCATGTGTAGAAGGCTTAGCTCCCTGTCTGCATTGTTATTAGGAGGTGGTGGAACCTTTAGGAGGCGGAGCCTAGTGGGAGCAAGTTAGGTTATTGGGGCGTGCCCTTGAAGAGGACTGTGGGACCCTGGTCTCCTCCTGCTCTCTCTTTCCTGACTGTCATGTGGTAAGCCCTTGCCTCTGCCACGTGCTCCCACTGGACTGCGCTGCCTTGCCACAGGCCCCAAAGCAGCAGGGCTAGGTGACCATGGGTCATAAGCTCTGAGACCTGAGCCAAAACAAGCCTTTCCTCGTTTTAAGTCATTGATCTCCATAATGGAAACCTACTAACACTAGTTGTTGTTGTTAGGTGCTGTTGAGTCGGTATCCGACTCATAGCGACCCTCATAGGGTTTTCAGTGGCTGACTGATTCAGGATTGCCTTGGGAGTGGGTTGCCACATCCTTCTCCCATTTTTGTGGTGCTGGGGATCGAACTCGGGACCTTAGAGACTGCAGAGCCGCGCTCTACCAACTGAGCTAAATCCCAGGCATATTTTGACCAGACAGCATGCTCAGTTGTGCACAGGGACCACCCTGCGAGCGTGCGAAGGGCCACCTGCCCCAGACTGGGGATGGGCGGGGGAGGCTGTGATATGATCCAAAGACTGTCAAATAGCCCACCTCTGCCTCTCCTCTTTAGGGGCCCGGGGCCTGGGTGTCAGCATCATAGGCACAATCTTATCCTTTTTGGCTCGGGCTGCCATTTTCCTGTGCCAGGGGTGAGGGGCCAAGAGTAACTATTTCATGGATGCGAGGTTTCTCTGTGTGGGTTACGTGAGTACTGCCATGGTACACCACGAAGCCCTGTGCCCTGTATTCTTGAATGTGTTAACAAAATTAAAAGTATGAGGTTCCTGACATGAGGAATGCCATTTCCTTCTACCTCTCCCAGATGAGTGAGGTGGGACTGTTCTTCCCTTTTGTGTTCCATAAAAACTCAAATATGTCTCATGAAATTTCATTTATCCATTCAATAAATGTCCATCTAGCGCTTCCACGCCTGCAGCCGTACCACTGTGGGGTCTAATCCCATCAGATTTCGGAAGCTAAGCAGAGTCAGGTCTGGTTGGTACTTGGATAGGGGCCCACCTGGGAACACCAGATGCTGTAGGCTTGGGAGACTGACCGGCAACCCACTCCCAAAAATCAATCCACCATTGAAAACCCTATGAATAGCAGAGAAGCACTGACAACACTCTTTAGCCTGTTGTACGTAGGGTCGCTATGAGCCGGGCACCAACTTGATGGCACCTAACAACAACAAGTGCTTCCATGTTCCAGACAGTGTTGGGGCCAAGGGCTCAAGGACAGGAATGAGACCTGCTTCCTGGAGTTTGTAGTGGCCCTCAATGCTTCTGTGCATCACAGTACGTGTAGAACTTGTTTAAAAGTACAGATGCCCAGGCTTGTTCTCGGTGGAGGAGACTGACCGGGGCACAGTGGGGGGCTATTAGGATGTCAGGGCCCCTGGCATGGAGAAAGGCTGGTGTGACAATATGCTGGTTGATTTCAGAGCACAGGGTCCTGAGGACTGTGGGGATGGGGTGAGAGAGGCCACGTGTCAGCTGCATGGGCACCGCGCCCCGGCAGAAAGGGCCGTTAGTGGAAAGGCGTGGGAGAGAGGGCGCCCCCGCTGCTGAAACTCCTCACTGCTTTGGCCCGATTATTATTCCATTTTGTCTAATTGCGTTTTAAAATGCTCAGTGGGAGAAAAAGTGCCAAGTCTTTTAATAAATTAAAAGCAGTCCTGCTTTTTAACCTACAGCAGGTTTCTCAAAAGTCCTGCTGCGGGCCCGCCGCTCCCAGGCGCGCGCTCTGTGGATGAAGGCAATTAGTGAGTGCGCTCACCTCTGCAGGTGGACAGAGGAGGGGGCGTCTGGTCGGAGTGGTCACTTCTGACTGACAGAAGGATGCTGGTCATTACACACGATGCCATGAGACCCAGATACCGTCTTCTCTTTCAGAAAACCAGAGGCAGGTGGGCAGGAACGCAGGGCTCGAGGGACAGGGCCGTGCAGCTGAGATGGCATCTGAGGCTCCCTCTCTGATGGGCGGTGATCAAGGACATTGGAACGGCCAGCAGAGCCAGTTAGAGGCAGAAGCCCTGGGCAGCTGTCCCAGCTACCAATCTAGGCGTGGTGCTAAGAGATCACGGGAATGAGTCGGAACAGGGCGCCAGTGAACTCAGGCTTCCGCCCGTGACTCTCGATCCCAGTGGCAAAATGGAAACTCTGGACAAAGTTCCTTGTGTGAAGCATGAAATACACTCCTGGCAGGTCCAGAAAGGTCAGGGGGCTCTGCAGGCTGACTGGGCGCCAACCTGCAGGGTTCAAATCTGGGTTCCACTAATTTACTGGATATGTGACCGCAGGTGATTTCATTCATCTCTGTGCTCCACATCTTCATCTATAAAATGAGGATTATGATAGTGCCCACCGGGTTTTTTGTTTGTTTTTGTTTTTGTTTTCATTCTGTGCTCGGGGATGAAACCCATCCCAGAACCTTGTGCCGGCCAAGCACGCACTCCAGCTCCAGCCCAGGTGCCATTTCTGAGGATTCAATGGGTACACAGGAAACCCTTGGAATCCAGCCCGGCCAGTGGCGGTGGCTGTATAAAGGTCAGTGGTCCGTTACCATTTTTTGTGACGAGCTCGAGCTCGCTGCCCAGCACTATTCCAGGCCAAGTCTCTGCCTCAGACCTGAGATGCAGCCTCTGGGATGACATTCTGGAAGTCAATCCTGCTTATTATGTACAAGTAATTGACTTTCCTCTTAAAATTTTAAGCCCCTCAGAACGTCTCTAAAGGAATCATCTGATCTAGAAGACACCAAAGAAATATGAACAAACTCCAATGTTTATAGAAAAGTTTTGCTGATGTGAAATCCCAGTCCACCCCACCTAATCCACCCCCTGAAAAGCAAAAAGTAACTTCTGAAACTTTTCTGCTAGGGATTGAAACTGGCGCTGCCCACGTGTCAAGTACACTCTACCATGAGCTACGTCTCCAACTTTTGAAACTTTTGAACAAATCCTTGTAACAAGATCCATATACATATTGATTTTATCTTAAGTGGTGGGTAGCTAACTGTCCCTATTTAGGGGTGTTAGAGAAACAGGGAGCTGGGATTTAGCTCAGTTGATAGAGCACCGCTCTGCAGTCTCTGAAGTCCCGAGTTCAATTCCCAGCACCGCAGAAATGGCAGAAGGATGTGGCAATCCACTCCTGAGGCAATCCCGAAACAATCAGCCATTGAAAACCCTATGAGGGTCACTATGAGTCAGACACAACTCAATGGCACGTAACAACAGAGAAAGAAACAAGGAGAGAGAGACCATTTCAAATAAGTCAACGTGGCATGCTATGTTTGATGTTTGTAATCAATTCCTTATTTTAAGCCTAGAGACAAATGATTTTTGCCAACAGAAAGTCAGATTTTCCTCCATCCCTACTAAATCAATGTCAGACAATATGTAAGCATAGACTTTGGACGGTGTCAACAGACCTTCGTTGGCTTTCTCAGGCCTGATCTGTCAGCTTCATCTGAGGCCCCTCCCCCTTACCCCCACCACAGCCCAAGAGCAACTGACACAAGGCCCAAGCCAGAGCGGGGACAAGTGCCGCTTCTGAAAGATTCCACCCCCTGCAGGAAGTTATATTAAAGCACCTGGAAGCTTAGGACGGCATCTCAGCATAGATAAGATGTGATTGATAATGGTCAAGGCCTAATGAGAATTCCTACCAGGATATTTATATTTCCTTTTAAACTGCATGCTCGTATATTTACTTGAAACCTATTATCTGCAGTTATTTATAGATAGTTGATATGCCATTATAGCGTTATGGCATCATTCATTTTTCTACTTTACTTCAGTTTTGTTGAAAATATAGGTTTTAAATAGTTGTTCACTTTAAAGGTGAGACCCAATTATTTTCAAGAATGTGTTCAGTGTGCCTGATGTGGTAGCACGTACCTGTGAGCCCAGCACTGGGGAGGCTGAGGCTGGAGGATCATGAGTTCCAGGCCAGCCGGGGCTACATAGGGCGAGCCTGTAAAAGAAAAAGAAAAAAAAAAAAGGTACACAATACAGAGTTGTACAAAGAGGACAAGGAGAATCACCTACAACCTCACAGCCCAGCGGTAATGACGGGGAAGCTGCTTGCCTAGCGCGGAGCTGGGGAGTATTGAGCCCATCGCCTCACTCTACATCGTAAGCTTGTGTCTTCCCGGCGTTCCGCCAGTTAGGGGCCTAGCAGGAAACACGTTTCCCTGTAGCCTCCTGACGACAGATTAAGAGACTCGAGAGCTGCTGAAGGCACCTGGGCCACGTGCGCCGGGAGCTTCCCACGGCGGGCTGTGATGGTGGCAGAGGGAGCCATTGCTGGTCCCCAAAGTGAGGAAGGCGAGGGGGAGGGGAGGCCTGGCAAAACTTGTGACCTGAGGTAGAGAAGCAGCCCAGGCATGATGACCCCACCCCCACACCTCCTGCTGGGCCCCCTTTGGACAAACCCAGGAGGAGGGCAGAGGCTGGGAGCCTGGATGGTGGAGACGGAATGGGGGACGGCAAAGGACAACACGCGTCACACACATTGCTGAGAGTTGGATCTGGAAGGTTCCCCAAAGGCCTGTGAGTTCAAGACTTGGCACTGTGGGGAGGTGAGGGACCTAAAGAGGTCTCCAGTCATCTCAGGATTGCCCTTGAGGGGGACAATGAGGGGGACCTTCCGCTTCCTTCCCCTTTCACTTTCTGACTGCGAGATGGATGGTTGTGACCCACCACTCACTGCCACCATAATGTGCCACCACGGGCAAAGCAACGGGGATCGACAGTCATGGAGCAGAACCTCCGAAACTGTGAGCCAAAGGAAGCCTTTCCTCGTGACGGGTCGATAATTTCAGGTGTTTGTTGCCGTCATGGAAAGCTGACAGACGCACTACAGTAGTCGGCTATTGTTGCTGTAGTGGAAAACAATAGCACAAACGTATGGAGAAAAAGGGTTATCAAAGGCTCACAGTTAGAGGATCGGTCTGTCACGGTGCACGACGGGTGTGGCAGTGGCAGGAGGCAGGGCTTGTGTCTGACGACCGCACAGACTCATGGAGCAGAAGACAGAGAGAGCTTCCTGGAGCTGTAGGTCATGGGTAAAACCTCCAAAGGTCCACCCTCAGTGGCTCATTTCTGCCATGCTGGATCCCACCTCCAAAGGTCCACCCTCAGTGGCTCATTTCTGCCATGCTGGATCCCTCCTCCCAAGGTATCATTACCTCCCACTGCCTGTGGACTGGTTCTGACTTTTTTTCTTAACTATTATAACTCACAGTGAAATAAATATTCTTTTTTTTTTTTTTTTTTTTTTTTTTTTGCGGTACTGGGGGTTGAACCCAGGGCCTTACGCCTGCATGCTCCTCAAGTGCTGGACCACTGAGCTGCACCCTCGGCCCATTTTTTTTACTTTTTGAGACAGGGTCTCACTAAGTTATGCAGACTCCCTCTGGTCTTGAACTTGCGATCCTCCTGCCTCCGCCTCCCGAGCCGCTGGGATTACAGGCGTGCGCCACTGTGCCCGGCTCAAATAAATATTCTTATATATAAAATTTTGGCTCTTATATATACACAATTTTTCTCAGGGAAAATTCCCAGGGATGGCATTATTGGGTCAAGGAAATCTACATTTTTAAGACCTTTTATATATAACCCTCCCCAAAGTCTATCATCCCAATTGAAATGCCTACAAGCAAAGCACGTGGAGAAGCCAACAGTGGAGAACCTGCCAGTGAACACGTGAGGAGGGAAGGAGGCTGCCTGCGTTAGAGGAGACCTGGAAGGAAGAAACGGCCAGCGCCCAGGCCTGCCCGCACACCCCTGGGTGCGAAAGGTCAGCCCGCCTGGCCATGAAAGCTGACCTGCTTTGGAGAGGAAAGAGAGCTTGTGAGTCAGGTCACTTGAGGGTCAACTGGAGTGGCTGACAAAGAGAAGTGAGGTGAGGCCGCTGGGGGAGTCTGGTTTCATTTGGCCTCATTTCCCCAAGGCTGCGTGTGTAGTAAACAGCACGGGCCAGTCAGATAAGGCTCCTCAGGGGAAAGGATCCAGCCAGCCAAGGCGGGGTCAGGGCAGGCCTGGGGTGCAAATGGGAAGCCAGGATGAGTTGGGACACCAGGGTGAGAGGAGGAGGGAGGGAAAGATGAGCAGGAGGAGAGGGAGAGGAGGAGGGAGAGGGAGAGGGAGAGGAGGAGGGAGAGGAGGAGGGAGAGGAGGAGGAGGGAGAGGGAGAGGAAGAAGGAGAGGAGGAGGGAGAGGAGGAGGAGGAGGAGGGAGAGGAGGAGGGAGAGGAGGAGGGAGAGGGAGAGGAAGAAGGAGAGGAGGAGGGATCCAAAGCTGTGGCCCGTGGAGCTCCCCTCCCGTGAACGCAGCCCCACCTCTGCGTCCCTCTTTAGCTGACAGCGACAAGGAGAAAAGACAGCAGGGGAGGGAATGGGGCTCCCTTGCTGAGGATGCTCCATGCTGGATTCCCTTTTCCCTCCTTCAAGGGAATGAACAAGTGCCCAAGGGCCCAGACCCTGCCTTCCCCTTTGTTCATGCATTGGATAAAGAAGAAAGAAAGAAAGAAAGAAAGAAAGAAAGAAAGAGAGAGAGAGAGAGAGAGAGAGAGAGAGACAGAGAGAGACAGAGAGAGAGAGAAAAGAAAGAAAGAAAGAAAAGAGGGTTGAAATTTCTAGAATCTCAGCAGATCAACTAAGCAGAACAGTGCTGTGAAGGAGGCGGCCCTGCTTGTTCCTTGGCAGATACACAGCATGAATATCTGCTTGGTGGGTTATAAATTCAATACAAAGAAATAATCGGCTGAGTCCAAGTGGCCCTAGACACAGACACCATTGATGGATAAGAACAGTGACACTGGTAACAGCCAACCTCCGCCACACGCTCTGCCTTTGGCGTGTCCACTGAGGAAGGACAGAAAGAATGTGAGGGACCTGGGAAGGGAGCGCAGCCCCTCACTGTGGAGTCCGGTGACAGCCCCACTCCCCCAGAAGTGAACCCCTTCAACACCGCTGACTGTGCTTACGCAGGGCTGAAGGCTGTGACCTTTCACTCAACTGTATTAGCCCTCCCCTCTGTCAGGACGCCTGAACAGTTCACCTCATGAATCCACCTTCCAATGTGGTTTACAAAAAGGAAACTCTTTAAAATAAGAGTTAAGCAAACAAACACATTTTTTACTTAATTTTAAAACTTTACTTAATTTTAAACTTTGTTTAATCTTCAAACCTGGTTGTAAACTACATCCTTGGAGCAATATAACCTCAACAGCCACCAAAACACATATATGTTGTTGTTAGGTACCATCGAGTCGGTATCCAACTCATAGCGACCCTATGTACAACAGGTGAAACACTATTATCAGTGCTTCTCTGCTATTCATAGGGTTTTCAATGGCAGATTGGTTTTTGGGAGTGGGCTGCCAGGTCCTTCTCCCTAGTCTGTCTTAGTCTTGAAGCTCAGCTGAAACCTGTTCACCATGGGTAGCCCTGCTGGTATCTGAAATACCCGTGGCAGAGCTTTCAGCATCAAGCAACATGTGCGCCCCCATAGCAAAGCAAGCTGACAGAGAGGCGGGGGCCTTCCCTGGCTGCCCTGAGGTATGTGTGTGCGCCCACGGGTGGGAAGGGGGTATTTGTGTACAGACGCCTTTCCCTTCTCGAGCTGTCCCACTGGAAGAGGGACACTGGGAATCATCTGCAGGAGGGGCCTGTCCTACGGTGTTCGGCCTGGGGTCCGGCGGAGCCCTTTCCTCAGATCCTAACGCCACACCGCTCAGCTGTTCCGTGTTTGCAAGGGTCGTGGCTGCTAGACACAGAACCCCAGCTTGACCAACCTGATCAGGAGGCTGGTCTGCTGGAGCCACAAAGGCTGGATGGCCAGGCCAGGCCTGGGAAGGCTCAGAAAGCAAGGGCGGGCCAGGTGGACCTCAGGTCACGAGGGAAGAGGGGACACCACCCTGAGAGGTCTCCAGGCTGGATACTTGATGCTCACCTCTAGACTTTCAATACGGGTCAATAATTGATAAATCATACCTGCCTCTTTCTACCTCTCGCACAAGATTCAGCAGCCTATGCCAGGGGCTGAGCCTGAGTCATGGGGCCGCCTGCCGCCCTCCCACCCTGGCACTGGCTTCCACGCTGCCATCAGATGCTGTGGAGTCGGGTCTGACTCACAGTGACCCTACGTACAACAGAGCAAAAGAGGCACTGTATCCGATGGGGCCTCTCGGCTCTCCATAGGGTTTTCCCAGGCTGATTGTTTCAGAAGTGGGTGCAAGGTCCCTCTTCCATTTTTGCAGTGTCAGGGGTCGAACCCAGGGCCTCAGAGTGCATGGAGCAGCGCTGTAGCGACTGAGCTAAACCTGGCTTCCATTGCAGATGGCCATGCCCTGGGCTCCTCTGAGATAGAACAGGTCAGGGGATTCCTCCCCACTGAGGGATGGGCGGGCGCGGGGGCACAGACTCCACATAAACACCTACAAGACGTATCGGTCGCAAGTGGCCTCGCGTCCGAATACTGGTGGCGACTCCGTAACCCCCTTTTCCACCAGGGCACTTAGCGTATGCCCCACATCTGGACTTTGGGCATTCTTCCTTCTGCCCCAGGCTGCCCAAAGCCAGGGCATAAGTTCTAACCCCACACAGGCAGAACTAGCCAGCACCCTGGAGGATGGCACGGGGTCAGGGCCACCTGTGAGAAGCCCAGGGTGGGGATGAGGAGGCCGTCTAGACTCTGCTTTTTTCTTTCTTTCTTTCTTTCTTTCTTTTTTTTTTTTTGCGGTACTGGGGGTTGAACTTGCATACTCTGCAAGTGCTGGACCACTGAGCTGCACCCTCAGCCCACTCTTTTTTTTTTTTTTTTTTTTTACTTTTTGGGACAGGGTCTTGCTTAGTTACGCAAACTGCCTCTGGTCTCGAACCTGCGATCCTCCCACCTCTGCCTCCCGAGTCGCTGGGATTACAGGCGTGCGCCACCGCGCCCAGCCTGGCTCTGCTTTCAAACCAGGAAAATCGGCTGCCTTCCTGGGCACTGTCTTACCACTTATGGAGTTTGTTTCTCTCCTTGGCAGCCTCTTTTGAGGAAAGAGCAAGGAGTCTCAAGTCTGTCTTCAAAAGGGCAGATTCTTGCTGGGCACTGTGGCACACGCCTATAATCCCAGCGACTAGGGGGGCTGAGGCAGGGGGGTTGTGAGTTTGAGGCCAGAAGCAGCCTGTGGAACTCGGCAAGACCCTCACTCAAAATTTTAAAAAATTAACTAGAAAATGGGCTTGAGGAGCAGCCCAGTGGTGGAGCACTTGCAAAGCATGTGTGAGGCCCTGGGTTCAACCTCAAGTACAATAATAATAATAATAATAATAATAATAATAATAATAATAATTTAAAAAGAAACAGAAAAGATGCCCCGATGCTAACACATCCTTGTTTACTGTGCATGCTCCTGTCAGAGTCATGGTAAGTAATGCCTCCTTCAGTCACCCCAGAGTGGTCCCTAACATGAGATGCAGAACAGTCTAGAAGGCACCAAGACCTGCTCCTGGGCCTTAGGAAAGGGGAGGCCAGCTCGGGGTATTAGCAAGCAGCTCCAGACACACAAATGCCGGCGATTCCTCACCTGCCCCAGTGAGGCGAGCCTGGGCTTTCGGGTGTGGAGGGAAACATGGGATGCCGGCTCCCAGCCTGCACAGCCAAGCCCCTGGACCTCGGCAGGGGCCCTCAAGCCGGCCCCCAACGAGGAGCCCCGCCCTATTTTCAGAGCCTTCTGCACACTCGCCTGCTGCCTACGCTTCCTCCATCCACTCGCCCTGGGCTTCCGATCTGAGAGGCCTGGGGAAGGACTCAGCCCCTCCTCAGCGCCCCGCCCCCGCTTATCCTGCGCACTTCGGCAAGGGACAGAAATCGCATCTCCCTCGCCGACGCTGCCCCTTCCCGCCTGGCCCCTCTGCCAGGACAGTCCCCGCCCCAGCCTCTGTGCCATCGCCAGCCCTGAGCTCCGCCCATCCTCCTGTGTCTCGCGTTCCAGGCCCAGCTGGTCCCTCCCTGCTCAGCCCACTTCATCCTGTTGGGTGCGACTTCTCCCCTGATACGGCCCCCCTTCCAGGGTCCACTCTCAAAATCAGCCTCAGCGGCCAGGCGCGGTAGCGCACACACCTGTCATCCCAGCGGCTGGGGAGGCAGAGGCAGGAGGATGGCAAGTTCGAGACCAGAGGCAGTCTGCATAATTTAGCAAGACCCTGTGTCCAAAAGTAAAAAAATGAGCTGGAGGCCGCAGCTCAGTGGTCCAGCACTTGCAGAGCATGCAGGCGCGAGGCCCTGGGTTCAACCCCCAGTACCGCAAAAAAAAAAAAAAAAAAAATCAGACTTAGCGCTGGCCCGTCCCCCGGCCTCACCTCCCAGGCCCAGCCAGCCGCCAAGTCCTCTCTGTGCAACCTCACTCCTGTCTCACCCAGGGCTTAGTGTCTACCTGTGCAGACCGCTGCGGTGCCCCTGACTGGCCCTCTGTGCAACCTCACTCCTGTCTCACCCAGGGCTTAGTGTCTACCTGTGCAGACCGCTGCGGTGCCCCTGACTGGCCCTCTGTGCAACCTCACTCCTGTCTCACCCAGGGCCTAATGTCTACCTGTGCAGACCGCTGCGGTGCCCCTGACTGGCCTCCTCCACCCCTCCTCCTCCTCCACAGCTCTCCCCAGCATCTCCAGTCTCTGCTCTGTCCCGGATACACTTCCTAAGGCCCGATCATGAAGGTGCTGTTTTATCACTCCCCGGCTCTAAAACCTGCTATGGCTCCCACTGCTAATGGTATAAACTCCCAACTTCCTAGCTGGCCTTAAACTCTTCGTCATCCAGGGTTCTCCAGATCCAGGTCCCCTTTGTGTTTATGTTTCTGTAGTCTCCCTTAAATTCCCTCTCATCTCCAAACACTTGGTGTCTTCCTGTCTCCAGGCTTTCCGTCAGACCGGACCATTCTCACGGAATGCCTTTATTTTTGCAATTGGCATCTCTCAACATCCTATCTTTCCTTCAAGGCTCCTCTCAAATGCCACTTCTTCCCAGAAGCCTCCTTGGGTTTCCCTAACAGGAGTGCTTTGCCCTCCCACGCTCCTTGACTCCCCGAGATTCACGCACCACCTCGTGCCACAGCACATTGGACATGTCCTCATCGCCCTACGAGGGCCCTCGGGCGGGATGCTGTCCTGCTCTGGAGGCGTTTGTCACATTTGACACCTGTTGAACCAAGACACTAGGCTAGATGACTAACTCTTGTTTACTTCCTCCCATTTGAAAACACATGTCCAAGTCAGGCACGGTGGTCTCGAATTCTAGCACTCAGGAGGCAGAGGCAGAGGATCAATGAGAGTTCAAGGTCAGTCTGGCCTACAGAGTGAGTTTCAGGGCAGCCTGGGCTACACAGCGAGACCCTGTCTCAAACAAAACAAAAACAAAAACAAAGGAAAAGAGAGACGAAGAGGGAGAGAAAGAAAGAAAGAAGAAATGAGGAGAAAGAGAGAGAGAGAGTGAGGGAGGGAGGGAGAGAGAGAGAGAGAGGGAGAGGGAGAAGAAAGCAAAAGAAAGAAAACACTTGTTAGTGCTGGGTGCGGTGGCGCACGCCTGTAATCCCAGCGGCTTGGGAGACGGAGGCAGGAGGATCGCAAGTTCAAGACCAGAGGCAGTGTGCGTAACTTAGCGAGACCCTGTCTCAAAAAGTAAAAAAATGGGCTGAGAGTGCAGCTCAGTGGCCCAGGACTTGCAGAGCATGCAGGTGCGAGGCCCTGGGTTCAAACCTCAGTGCCACAAAACAAACAAACAAACAAAAAACACTTGTCCAAAATAGATAATCACAGCGACTACATCAGAGTGAGGCGTATGGAAGTGTGTCCTGTTCACATGCACGAGTATAAATCTGAATACAGATCAAAACCCAGTTCTTGAGTGACTTGGACCATTGCTGGGTGATTTTAATTAATCTGAAATATTCAAGGGGCTTAACCAAGCCTGGGGAGGAGGAGGGGGCCCGCGGAAGCCGGCCAAGCTGAGCCGCCAAGCAACACTTTCTTCCTGTAACCGAATCCCCCGGGAGCGGCCCGGACCTTTGCTTCATCGCCTGTCTGTGGTCACTCAGGATATGATTCCTGGCATCAGATGCAAGCGCAGGTTTCTGTTCCATTATTCTGAGTGAGGCTGAGACCCGGGGCCTCGGGGGCATTGCTGCGTTGGTCTGGTTACCGCCTCAAAGAGGAGCGAGGTGCGTGGGGGGCCGGCGGGGACGGATCTGGCAGATGGGCCAGGCGGAGGCCTCACGGAAGCAAAGGGAGATGAGAAAAGCACCCAGAGCAGGTTCCCTGAGCCAGGCGGCTGGGGCCGCTCAGCTGTTACGGGACAGGGCACGCAGGAGGGATGCGCGTGTGCTCACACGCCCAGACCCGCAGGAAGCCACCCACGGCCCCACAGCCTCTCTGCCCCTGAGTGCTGGCCATCGGCCTGACCACCCTGGGTGAGCATCGCTGCCCCGGGTGGACAGTGACCCCCCCCACATCAATCTCTCCCTCACGGTCACAGCCCGGGCAGGAGGCTGCAGCAGGGTAATGAAGACATGAACTGCTGGACACGATGTCAGATGGCGGTGGTGACATTTGAGAGCCGTCATTTGCTGCTCAGCATATTTTGGTTCCAGGTACTACAGCCCACACAAAGGCTCACTGACGTGGCTCCGAAGCGGCTCCGCGGCTTGGCCCTGGGCCAGCTGTGCTGAGATTTGCCAACAGGTTTCTGCTGTTGACAGCAAGCTCGGGAGTCTTTCCTGTCCAGCATCTGAGGGGGCAGTGGAGGTTTAAAGCCACCTTGTTCCAGAAGCACAGGTCTCTTAAATCACTGATTTCTGCTCAGTCTGTCCTGGGCGGACAGCTTACAGGGTCATTGTTATTGTTGTTAGGTGCTGTCAAGTCGGTATCCGACTCATAGCGACCCTCATAGGGTTTTCAATGGCACATTGTTTCGGGATTGCCTTGGGAGTGAGTTGCCACGTCCTTCTCCCATTTTTGCGGTGCAGGGAATCGAACTGGGGACCTCAGAGACTGCAGAGCGGAGCTCTACCAACTGAGCTAAATCCCAGCCCACACAAAGGGTGATTGGAAGGGGCCAAAAAATCATTAACCAAGTCGGGGCTTGGGGCTGCTAGAGAGGATAGACTACGCCCTCCAGAACACACAAGCGCTGGATCCGCCCCTCGGGGGGTGACGCTCCCTTCTTGTGCTCTGGGGCTGCTTCCACCTTCCTTGGACTTCTCTCTCACGGCTGCCTTCCCAGACCCTCCTCCAGGCACACAAGCAATTTCTGCAGGTACGGGCCTTCCAATGAAAGGCTGCCTTTCGGTTCTAGCTGCCTCCTAGGTGGCAGGGTGGGGTCAGCGCATGGGTTAAAGTGCATGTGGGTGCAGGAAGAGGGGCTCCACAGAGCCTCTGGGCTGCACATAACCCCAAGACCCAGGGAGAGGTGAAGTCTAGGTGGACCGACCTTTCCCACCGCCTTAAGCCTCGCTGCCAGGCCTCCTCTCAGCAGGCCGAGCACATCTGTCCACCTGCTGCTCCGAGGCCTTCCTGCCAGGCCCTGAGGAGTGGGCGGAGAGGAGAAAGTGGGGAAACAAGAGGAGTCTTAGCTCCTGGCCTGGGTCCCTCAGAGCACAGGCTGCAAAACACGTCAAGCGGCCTCCGAGATATCCGCGGGCCGGCAGCGCGGGGACCTTCTCACGTTCAGGGAGGGCGTGACTCAAGGGCTGGAGGGAGCTGAGTGGAGCTTCACCCTGAGGGTGGGAGGCAGGCTGGTGGGGGGCATCGCACCCCACTGGCATTGCACATGGGCTGTGACTTCCCCTGAGGAAGCCTGGCCTGGCCCACCAGACGCACTTCCGGGAGCAGGTGTACAGGAAGGGTCAGCTGCCCTGGCCAGGGGGCCAATGCAACAGGGTCCCTGCAGCAGAAATCTGTCCCACCCTGCTGAGTGCCGGCTCTGCAGACACAGCGTCTGACCCTGAGCTCTTTGCACGCCAACCCTTCCCCCACCCAGAGCACCGCACACCCTGCTCGTAATCTATGGACATCAGATCCTTGGCGAAGCTGGAGGACTGGGGTGTTCACTCTTGATTGGCAACACTTCAGGTTTTCGCAGACTCCTGTCTATTTGCCTATGACTTTACACACTACTGAGAAATTCACTCTTTTTTTGTGCACAGTTCTCTCTGTTTTAACAAATGCATAGTTCCCATGACCACCACAACCAAAATATAAACCATTTTCACAGTCTCCAGAGGTTACCCCAGGGCCCTATATACCCACCAACCCCTCAGCCTACCCCCAAGCATCTACTGACTCGTTTTCTATCCCTATGGCTTCACCTTTTCCAGAATGTCACATATATAGAATCATACCCTGTGGTACCTTTCAAATCTTGATGCTTTCACTTAGTATGATTCATTTTAGGGGTATTTTTGTTGTTGCCCATATTTGTAGCTTGTTCCTTTTTTATTGCCAAGAAGGATGCCAATGTACTTTATCCATTAACCAATTGAAGGACATTGGGTTGTTTCAGTTTTTGATGCTGCAGGCTAGGGAGAAGGACCCGGCAATCCACTCCCGAAACAATCAGCCACTGAAAACCCTATGAATAGCAGAAAAGCACTGACAATAGTGCTGGGCATGGCACAGTGCTGGGGAGCATTTTGTCTGTTGTACATAGGGTCACTATGAGTCAGATGCGACTCGATGGCACCTAACAACAGCAACGATGAATAAGCTTGTCATAAACATTCAAATGCACCTTTTTATGTGATTCGTTTATCTGTGGTAAATAACCTAAGTGTGAGATTGTTTGGTGTCTAGTGAGTGTGTTTAACTTTATAAGAAATTGGCTTGGCACGGTGGCACACGCCTGTAATTTCAGCACCTCAGGAGGCTGAGGCAGGAGGATTGAGAATTCAAGGTCAGAGGCAGCCTGTGCAACTTAGCAAGACCTTGTTTCAAGATAAAACATTGAAAGGAGGCTGGGGCCACTGCTCAGTGGTGGAGCACTTGCATAGCACTTGCGAGGCCCTAATTTCAACCCCACAGTACCACAGGGTGGCGGGGGACCTGCCACACTTTTTCCAAAATTTCTGCATTTTATTCCCACCAGCAGTATGTAATAGTTCCAGCTGTCCCGGGACCACCTGCTGCCAGGTTTCCTTTTCTTTTCGCCATTTTCATACCTGGTTAGTTGTTTTTGCCCGTGGTTTTCGTCTGCATTTCCATAATGACTAATGATACTGAACGTTTCTCACATGCTTATTTGCCACCCATCTAGCAGCTTTGATAACACATCTGTTAAAAATTTTGACTATGCTTTATGGAGCAATTTAGTTTTTAAATTATTGAGTTGTAAGAGTTCTATATAGTTTGCATATAAGCCATTTGCTAAATATCTGTTTGCCAGGTATTTTCTCCTGGTCTGTTTTTTAAAATTTTTCTTAACACTGACTTGCAAAGAGCAAAAGGTTTCTGTTTTGATGAAGTCCAATTTATCAATTGGATTTAGTTTTCAGTTTTATATCCAAGAATGCATTGCTTAAGATCACAAAGTTTTTCTCCTGTAGGTTTTATAGAGGTATAATTCAATGTTGCTGTTCCTCTCCAACTTCTTCTTATTCTCCTTTCTTGTTATGTTAGAGTCTAACTATTCCAGCACCTTTCATAGTCTATCCTTTCTTATGTCCAACATCAATTGATGATATATATGTGGTTTAAATTTGGGCTTCCTACCATGTCCAGAGTTGTTGTTGTTAGGTGCCATTGAGTCAGTATCTGACTCATAGTGACCCTCTGTACAATAGGGGAAACACTATTGTCAGTGCTTCTCTGCTGTTCATAGGGTTTTCAATGGCTGATTGATTTTTGGAGGGGGTTGCCAGGTCTTCCTCCCAAGCCTACAGCTTCTAGTGTTCCCAGGTGGTCTCCCATCCAGGTACTAACCAGGTCCAACCCTGCTCAGCTTCTGAGATCTGAACATCAACAAAACAAAAATCCTCATGACTGGGTCAGCACGCAACCTCACAATAAATGGAGAAAAGATTGAGGTTGTCCAAGATTTTGCTTTGCTTGGCTCTATAATCAACACCCGCAGAAGCAGCAGTCAAGAAATCAAAAGACGCGTTGCTCTAGGAAAAGCTGTGGCAAAAGATCTCTTTAGAGTATTGAAAAGCAAAGATGTCACATTGAAGATGAAGGTGCGTCTGACTCACGCCATGGTATTTTCAGTCACATCATATGGTTGTGAAAGCTGGACATTGAACAAGAGAGACAGAAACAGAATTGATGCTTTTGAATTGTGGTGCTGGAGACGTCTATTGAATATACCATCGACTGCCAAAAGAACCAACAAATCTGTCCTAGAAGAAGTGCAACCAGAGTGCTCCTTGGAAGCAAGAATGGCCAGACTGCGTCTTACATATTTCAGACAGGTAGTCAGGAGAGATCAATCCCTGGAGAAGGACATCATGTTTGGGAGAGTGTCAGGTCAACGCAAAAGAGGAAAACCCTCCACCAGATGGGTTGACACAGTGTCTGCAACAATGGGCTTAAACATAAATAAGATCGTGTGCCTGGCACAGAATCGGCAAGTGTTTCGATCTGCTGTACATAGGGTCACTATGAGTCGAACTCGACTCGACGGTACCTAACAACAACAACCATGTCCAGTTAGTCTAGACATTTATCCTTTTACTAGTATAAATCTATCTTCATTGCTGTGGCTATAAGCCTCAAGATAAGGTAGCATGGATCCTCAAAATTTTGTTTTTAATTGGTTTGACTATGCAAGTTTCTATATAGATATTAGAATTATCCTAGTGATTTTTTCTCTCCTCCCCTTCCTCTTCCTCCTCCTCTTCCTCCTTCTTTTGTGGTCCTTGAGGGTTGAACCCAGGACCTTGTACATATTTTGCAAGTACTCTACCACTGGGCTGCACCCCGAACTCATTTTTAATTATTTATTTTGAGTCAGGATCTTGCTAAGTTACACAGGCTGCCTCTGACCTCGAACTCGCCAACCTCCTGCCTCTGCCTCCTGAGTCACTGGGAGTACAGGTGTGCTCCACCACACCTCACTACGCCTGAGTGGTTTCTATAAAAAGTCTTACAGAGAAGTTTCAGTTGCATTGAACATATACATTAGTTGGAAGAGAACTGGCCCCTCAGTAGTGAAGTTCATAGTCCCATGGATAGTTTTAAAAGTACAGATCTTGTACATTTAAATTTTTAATAAATATTTAACATTTTTAGATGCTGTTGTAAACACTTTAATTGAAATGATATTTATTGTATTTCAATTTACAAATGTTCATTGCTAGTGTATAGAAATACTTTGGTATGTTGATCTTGTATCTTGTATCCTTGTTAACCTCACTTATTAATTCTAGTAGCTTTTAACAAGAGATTCTTTGTGTTTTCCTATATACATTAGGGGGCTGGCATTTAGCTCAGTGGGTAAAGTACTGCGCTGCAGTCTCTGAGGCCCCGAGTTCAATTCCCAGCACCGCAAAAATGGGAGCAGGGCCTGGCAATCCACTCCCAAGGCAATCCCGAAGCAGTCAGCCATAGAAAACCCTATGAGGGTCGCTATGAGTTGGATACCGACTCGACGGCACCTAACAACAACAACAACATGTAGATTAGATTATTACAGTGTCTGCAAATGGAGACCATTTTATTTTTTCCTTTCTAACCTGTAGGCCTTTTATTTTTCTTGTCATATCATGCTCTCTAGATCTTCCACAAGGGGTAAGAACGAACATCTTCACATTGTTCCGTGTCTTAGAGGAAATTATTCAGCCGCTTACCACCAGATCATGTTAGCTATAGGCTTTTCTTTCTCTGTACTGAAGAGCTGAACCCAAGGCCTTGCAAGTCCTCTCCCACTGAGCCACACCCCCACTTCATTTTTTACTTTTTATTTTGAGACAAGGACTTTCTAAGTTACGCAGGCTCCCTCTGGCCTCAAGCCTGTGATCCTCCTGCCTCCACCTCCCGCGTCGATGGGATTATAGGTGTGTGCCACCGTGCTTGGCTGTGGCTGTAGGCTTTTTGTAAAAGTCTCTGTCAGACTGGGAATTCTATTTTGCTGAGAATATTTTTTGTTCTTTCACATGATCATGAATGGACTTCAGAGTTTATCAAATGCTCCTCTGTATCTGTTCAGATAATCACACATTTTTCTTCTTTAATTGGTTTGCATGGTGAGTGACACTGACTAGTTTTTGAAATGTGGCAGTGACCTTGCATTCCCAGGATCAGTGCCCCTTGCTCATGCTGTGCTGCTCTGGGTTCGGGTTTCTGACATTCACTTAATGAGTTCTGTGGCTATGGTCATGAGGGGTGTTCACTTGTAACTTACTTATCATGCAGGTCCCTTGATTTTGCTGCCAGCATATTGCTGGCATCGTAAAGTAAATTGGGAAACTGTGGCTCCTTTTCTATTTTCTGAAAAAGTTTGTGTAGAATTAATATTAGTTTCCCCCTAAATTTTCTGGTAGAATTTCTCAGTAAATCTATCATGACCTTGGGTTTTCTTTATAGAAAGATTTTAAACTACAAATTAAAATTCTTTAATAAGATATAGGGCCATTCTGGTTATTGATAGCTGCTTGAATACCTGTTAAGAAATTAATTCTTTCATCTAAGTTGTTGAATTTATGGACATTAAGTTGTTCATAATATTTATTATTGACTTTTTAAAGTCTGTGTGATTGATAGTGATGCTCCTTTTTTGGTTCCTTATATTGGCATTTAAGAGATTGCTCTGCATTTGTGCGCGCGCCCTCTCTCTCTCTCTCTCTCTCTCTCTCTCTCTCTCTCTGCTTGTCAACTTAAGGAACCAGTCTTTTGTTTCATTGCTTATTTGTTCTGGTCTTCTCTTTTTTATGTTATTGATTTCTACTTCTGTTTTTATTACTCCCTGCCTTCTGCTTATTTTAGGTTTGGTTTATTCTTTTTATAGTTTCTTAAAGTGAAAGCATAGGTGATTGATTTGAGATATTTCTTATTTCCAATTAGGTGTTTTTGCATTTCTTCCTAAGCTCTATGTGTTTGCTTTCCATTGCTGTAACAAAGTGTGTGACTTCAAAAGAAGAAATGTTTATTTTGGCTCACAGTTCTGGAAACGTTAGTCCCTAGTCTGTTGGCCCGGGTGCTGTTGGGTCTGTAGTGCATCATCACATCATGGCCGGAGCGCATGTAAAACCGTTCACCCATGGCTGGGACGGGAAAGAGTGTGAGAAGAGAGAGCCAGGGTCCCCATGTCCCCTTCAAGGGCACACCCCAATGTCTGGAAGCCTCCTACCAGGCTCCACCTTTTTCAGGGTTCTGCCACCTACCAAGTGCACCACAGGCTAGGGACCAAACCTTCCCTCTGTGAGGGATATTTATCCAAAGCCAAGCACATTCATTTAGTTGAACCACATATAGTTTTCCATTCTATTAAAAATTCTTTCTAATTCCTCTTGTGACTTGTTTATATAGAAGTATGTTATTTAATTTATACATATTTGTGGCTTTTCCAGATATCTCTCTGTTGCTAGTTTCTAGTTTAATTCTCTTGAACTACAAATCTGGCCAAAGTTTATACTTTGCATTATTTCAATTCATTTAAATTTTCTAAGGTTTATTCTATAGCCAAAGATGTTCTGCCTTGTCAGTGTTCCAGGTACACTGGAAAAAAGACCGTGTTTTGTGCTGTTGCTGAGTGGAGTCTTTGGTGAACATCAGTCAGGTCAAGGTGGTTGACAGAGATATTCCATCATCTACCTCCTTCCTCATTTTCCCTTCTACTTGTCCTACCTACCTATTGTTGAGAAAAGAGTGTTGAAATCTCCAATTATAATTTTTCATTTACCTATTTCTCTTCTCAATTTTGTCAGTTTTTGCTTTCTGTATTTTGAAGTATTATGAGGTACACATCTCTTTAGAATTGTTATGTCTTCTTAATGAACTAACTTCTTTATCTGTTGTGTTATTTTATTTTATTTTGTTACATAGCCCAGGCTGCCCTGGAACTTGCAATCCTCCTGGCTCAGCCTCCCAAGTGCTGGGGTTACAAACATAAGCCTCCATACCAAATAGTGTTATATCCTTTTATAGCTCTGGTAATAGTCTTCATTCTACAATCTACTTTAATACATTTGATCTCAGCAAATGTTCCCCAACTGGCGACATCAAAGGTGCCTTTTTTCCCCCAGGAAAATATTTTGATCTCTCTTTTTTTTGTTACTTTAATACAAATGTAGTCCTTTGGCTTTCTTTTTATTAGCATTTGTATGGCATATTTTACCCATTCTTTAATTAATTAATTAATTTATTTATTTTTTGTGGTGCTAGGGGTTGAACCCAGGGCCTCAGGCTTACATGCTTTGCAAGTGCTGGACCACTGAGCTGCACACCCAGCCTATGTTTTTACTTTTTGAGACAGGGTCTGGCTAAATTACACAGACTATGGTCTCAAACTTGCTATCTTCCTGCCTCTGCCTCCCAAGTCACTGGGATTATAGGCATGGGCCACCACGCATGGCTCCATTCTTTTACTTTTAATTTCCCTGCATTTTCATATTTAAACTGGAGTTTGTAGAGAGCCTCTAAGTGGATCTTACTTTTCTAGCCAATCCAAGAATGTTTATCTTTTAACTGATGTTTAGTCATTTACATTTAATGTGATTATTGATATGGTTGAACTTAAAGCTGCCGTTTAATAGTTATTTTTTACTTGTTCAATCTGTTATTTTTTTCATTTCCTTTTTGTCCCCGCCTTTGGCGACCACTTTCATATTGTCTCTAGCATTGACCTATTATATGCACCTTTGTTATCTTGTTTTCTTTTCATTTTTGCTGTTTTCATTTGATTCTTACAGTTTCCATCTCTGATCAAATCTCCCATCGGTTCAGGCACGACATCCACTAGCTCACTAAAGCTTTTAAATACCAGTCACGGTTATTTTCCCGCCTGCTGCTACCAACATCCAGGTCACTTCTGAGTTTGGTTCTATGGGTGATGTTATCTTTCACAATGCATTGACTTTACTTTTATCTGCATCGTCATTTTTTGATAAGTGTCAAACACTGTTGACACCAGTCTGCTCCCAGGTTACCCATGAGCACTTAGAAAAGGTCCCTGGGGAAGAGGCTGGGAGTGGGTGCAATGCCCCCAGTCTGGGGGACTGTCACCCCAGCCCAACTCATTTTCTGCAGTTCATCAGATTTTTATCTAAACTTGTGCCCCTGAGCTGGGCATATGCCATCTACACTGTGCCACACCGTGTTGCCACTATCTTAAACTGTGTGGGCAAACTGAGAGCACGGACAAAGAAGTTACAGAGAGAGACACAAGAGGAAAGAAGAGGAAGAAGGAGGAGGAGGAGGAGGAAGAGGAGAGGAGGGGGAGGAGGAGGAGAGAGAAGGAAGAGGAGGTGGAGAAGAAGGAGGAGGAGGAAGTTGCAAAGACAGTTTGCCTTTTTTAAAAACAATGGTTTAATGAAGAAGTGTACAAATTTTAATATTAATGAAAATGTCCTCCAACAAAAGCAAATGGTCTGCAAAACCTATTTCAAAACAGGAAGTATTAGCCCCAGGCTGTCTATTCCTGTATATTTACCTATGACAGTACTTTTCTTATAATTGCTTGTAGTTTTTATTAATATTCTGGTTTCAAACTTCCATAGCTTTGATTGATTTGTCTCAATCCTATTTTCCCCATAAGCTCTGTTGTTTTTGCTGCATGATTTTTCAAAATGCAAGAATGGTAATATAGCAAAAAAAAAAAAAATGCCAATAACTTGTATTTTCTTCTGATCATGAAAGTACTGCATGTTCGTTACTGAAAAATTGAAAACTACAGAGAAGGGAAAGAAAAAGTTCAGTATATTCTACTCAGATATAATCTTTAATACCTTACTAGTTTTTACATATACTTACTTTAAACATAATGGGAATCAAGATGCTACATTTTTCCAAACTAAAGAATGAAAACCACTTTTTAAAATAATTTCTGTACCAGAGAGGGTAAGAATACTTAACCTTACACACAAATCCACATCAAATATTGCCCTTGTACCCTGAGTACTGATGCATTCAGACTTTAATCCAATTGAAGTGAAAATGGATAGAAACTAGTTAATAATGATTCTTAAGCACCCAGATCTGTAAGGAATATCCCACGAAACAGAATGAGCAGGATATATACACAGAGAGAAAGAGATCTATAAGAGGGGATTAAGTATGGGAATTGGCTCACGTAACTAGGGAGGCCAAGAATTCCCATGCTCTGCCATTTGCAAGCTAGGGAACCAAGAAAGTAAGTGTGTGGTTTAGTCTGAGTCCAAAGACCTCAGAATCAGGCTGGGGTGGGTGCGGGCCTGCTGGTATCAGTCTCAGAGCTCAGAGGTCCAAGATCCAGGGCTCTGAGGTCAGCGGGCAGGAGAAGATGGACACCCCAGCTCAAGAGGAGAATTCTCCAAATCTGATGATAACCTTGAAATTTGGGCCTTTAAACTTTAAAGGGTCTGGGACTTAGGTCAGTTGGTAGAGCACTGCACGGCAGTCTCTGAGGTCCCGAGTTCAATTCCCAGCACCGCAAAACTGGGAGAAGGACCTGGCAACCCACTCCCAAGGCAATCCCGAAACAGTCAGCCATTGAAAACCCTAAGAGGGTCACTATGAGTCGGATACCGACTTGAAGGCCCCTAACAACAACAACAACAAACTTTAAAGGGCATTTTTCTGAACCCAAGGCATAAACATTTATGACTCATGCAGAATCAATTAGAACTATTTTTGGCAGGAATACGATGGGAAGTAATCCATACTGCGGTCTGATAGTGCAGCTGCAACATCTACCCAGCAATTATGCGCCAGCAGTGACCATCTTGGTGGATCTGCTAGAGGAAAGATCTCTACCCTCCAATCTCAACCTCAGGAATTCTGCAAATGACCAGGAAGAAATAAGCAGGGAAAAACATCTGGGATAATCCAGTAGGAATATGACTCGCATTGATGTAATGGGCCGTAGCACTGTGGCTTCCCATCCCATCAGATCTCGGAAGCTAAGCAGGGTTGGGCCTGGTTAGTCCTTGGATGGGAGACCACCTGGGAACACCAGGTGCTGCAGGCTTGGGAGAAGGACCTGGCAACCCACTCCCAAAACTCAATCCGCCATTGAAAACCCTATGAACAGCAGAGAAGCACTGACAATAGTGTTTCCCCTGTTGTAGGTATAGTTGCTATGAGTCGGATACTGACCTGACGGCACCTGACAACAACAACAACAATGGGCCACTCAACTGCAAAAGGCCTTTGATATTCCCTGTCCTCCTCCTCACCAGACAGAAGACTCAGCAGAACAGAATCAAGCCCTCTGGAAACTGGCCTGCAGAGGAAGCCTAAGGAAACTTCATTTCCTGACAAAAAAATAATCTTCTGGCAAGAGGTTCACAGCGATGAGTGTGCACAGATGCACACAGACACATACGTGTTCACATACAGTGATTGCTAGGAAACGTAAAGCCGTGACTGAGCTTCAAACAAGCCACTCTCCCTGAGGCCTAAGGGCAAATGCCGCGCTAGATAAGTATAGCACACAACCACTAGACTTAAAGAGTCTATTTTTGATTGCATTTCTAATTTACTTTGATTTACTAGAACTAATTTGCAATAGTGACTGGCAATCTGCCCTTGGAAAGGGTGCTTCTAAATTTAAACTTCAATTTTAATTCATTTCAACAAATGCTTATTGAGCCCTTTCTAAGTGCCAGGCATGCTAGGGCCTGAGGACAGAGATGCGAACAGGAAACAGGCTTTGCCCACAGCCTA
Organism: Pedetes capensis; assembly: GCA_007922755.1. Taxonomy (NCBI): domain Eukaryota; kingdom Metazoa; phylum Chordata; class Mammalia; order Rodentia; family Pedetidae; genus Pedetes; species Pedetes capensis. The sequence continues at coordinate 224 of VMDO01002381.1, read as the reverse complement.
GCAGAATGTCAGAAGGAAGATTGCATACTGATTTCCCTCATCAAGCATCACTGCCCCCCGCCCCAATTTTCTAGGCCTTCTAACCCATGCCATAGCCCTGTGGCATCCGATCCCGTCCTCAGAAGCTAAGCAGGGTCTGGCCTGGTTAGTACCTGGATGGGAGACCACCTGGGAACACCAGAAGCTGTAGGCTTGGGAGAAGGACCTGGCAACCCCCTCCCAAA
>VMDO01002380.1:39344-170328 GCA_007922755.1 Pedetes capensis | reverse complement strand
CTACCATATGACCCAGCTATAACACTATTGGGAATTTACCCAAAGGGAGATGGGTCATCATACCACAGAGACACCTGCATCTCCATGTTCAATGCAGCGCTTTTCACAATAGCAAAGATATGGAATCAACCAAAGTGCCCTTCAACAGAAGAATGGATAAAAAAACTATGGTATATATACACAATGGAATACTATTCAGTAATCAAGAAAAATGAAATAGGGTCATTTGCAGCAAAATGGATGGAATTAGAGAAAATTATTTTAAGTGAACGAACACAAGCTCAGAAAGAGAAACACCACATGTTCTCACTCATATGAGGGAGCTGACTCAAAATTACAAGAAGGAAAAATTCTACTCAAAGGTCAGATCATAATAAAAGGCGGGGAGGGAAGATAAGAATGAGGTCAATATAAATGGACTAGAAATCGCATGTAATTGTTCTAACAAGATAGAAACAAACACCACTACAGGAAAAGTTTCTATCTTAAACAAAAATGGAACCCAAGGACATATAGAAAAATACTACATAGTAAAAGATAGAGAAGACTTGGATGGGAAACTTAGATGGGAAGGGGGGAGGGGGGGAAACATAGAGGAGGGTAAGGGGTAACCTATATGAATAATGTTTATCAAATTGCATATATGAAAATTGTCACAATGAAAAGTATGTCAAAATGAATCACATTATGATGTACATTAAAAATTTCTAATAAAAAATTTAAAAATAAATAAATAAATAAAACCCTATGAGGGTCGCTATGAGTCGGATACTGACTCGACAGCACCTAACAACAACAACAACAACAATTGGACTCCAGGGCCTTCACTCCTGCCTGGTGGTAAGTTCCCCACAAACAAAATAAATAGTAGATCACAGCGTCCATAAAAGAGAACACAAAAATCAGTGGCCTAACCAAGTAAGAGGCTTGTTCTTTTCACAAGGCAAGAAGCTTGGAGGCAGGCAGTCCAGGACTGGCAGACTATCTCAGTGATTCCATTAGAGACCAGAGATACATCTAGCTTCCCATTCCACCAGCCTTATCATGGGCCAGTCTAAGAAGAAAGATAGGTAGAACAACAAAGGTGCATGTCAGTCAAATCATCCCCCTTCTAAAGAACTGTCTCTGAAGTTGCTCCCAGGAATGACCACCTGGCAAGAACCCTATCACTGGCTGTCTATAACCTCAAGGGAGACTATGAACAGTGATTATTTTTAAGCTGGTCACATTTATTACCCTATCCAAAATTAGAGTGCTGTTCATAAAGGAAAATGGAAAATGAACCCTGCAAAGGCAATGAACACATTGTGCCTCATACAGAAAAAGGTCCAAAAGCCTGGCTAGACAGGTATTGACAAATGTCTATTACAGGAATCAGCCAGGATTTAGACCCAGACCTGATTGCTCCAGAAACAAGATACTTAACTCCAGGCTATGCTGACTCCCTCATGGAGAAAATAGTCAAGAAAAGTGTATTTCTAACTTAATATAAGACAAGAGAGTGTATTAATTTCTTATTGCCTCTATAATACATTGCCACAAACTTGGTACCTCAAAACAACATGAATTTATTGTCTTATAGTACTAGAGACCAGAAACCTGATATCACTTCCACTGGGCTGGGTTAAAGTCAAGGTGTTGACTGGGCTGGTTCCTTCTGGAGGCTCTAGGAGCGAATCCACCTCCTGGACCTTCTACTTTTGTGATCCCTCTGTCTCCCTCTTACAAGGACACTTGTAATTACATTTAGGGGCCATCTAGATAATTCAGGAAAATCTCTCCATCCAAGACCTTCAACCTAATCACATCTGCAAAGTCTCTTTTGCTATAGATGGTAAAATCCACACACTTCAGCAATTAGGAAACAAGTATATTTGGGGGTCATTATTTAGCCTGCCACAAACAGTAAACTAGGAATTAACAAGTAGAAGAAGAAAAAGGGTGGAAACATGGGCAAGTGCCATGAGTAGGGAGCAGACTGAGAACTACAAGGATTCAGAAGGTTGAAAGAGAGATACTGCTGGGATAGTCAGAAAGAGAAATGCACTATAAACTATTTGGAAACGGGAAGATAATACAGATATCACAGGGAACAAGTGAAATAACCCTAGACTATGAATAGGCTGAGTTAGGGTTGGAGGGAAGAATTTGAGACCAAGAGACCTCCTTAAAGTTTATCTCCCAAGTGGGACAAAAAGGTGACTCAAGATTACTCATGACCTTGGAGATGTCTCACAAGCATTTTGCACCCTCTTATGTCTTTTCCAATGAGAAAAGGAAACTCTGCCACGTGCACTGGTGCATACCTATAATCCCAGCAACTCAGGAGGCAGAGGCAGGAGGATCATAAGTTAGAAGCCAGAGTGAGACCATGTCTCAAAATACAAAAAAAAAAAAAATAAAAGATGGGCTCGAAGTATGGCTTAGCGGTTGAGCGCTTACAAAAAGCATGTGTGAGGCCCTGGGCTCAACTCTCCAGTACCACAAAAAAAAAAAAAAAAAAAAAAAGGAAGCTCCAGCCCCTCATGAAGGTTGGGAACCGCAAGGCCAGGACTCAGGTAGAGCAAGAGAGTCCCCTGGAGCACTCCTGAGTTGATGCCTATACTGACCCTGAACTTTGAGAGTGAGTGCCTTCCTACTCCTTAAATTTTGTGTCCTAGGCACCTCCCTTTCTCTTACCTTATTCCCAGTTCAGGGGAGGAAGGGCTTTTATATAAGCTACACTTGTGGGCCTTAAAAAATATACACTAATCCCTGAAAAATGCAAAGGAGGACATTTAAACTGCATAACTTATCAGACTTCCTCTTATTACAACTCCTTGCAGACACCTTTATTTCTGCGTCTAGACAGTTTTGATGAAGCAAGGCATCCTTCACTCAGGGGAACCCACAAACAACGGCTGACTTCCCCTGCTATTTGCTTTGGGCTTACTTTCAGTTCATTCAAGTTCAAGACCCTTAAAAAGCTGTAAAAGGAGGTCTCAGCTCTGTGGATTAAGGGTCCTCTAGGAGGTATCTGTGAGGACAAGGGAGCCATGTAGGAGGTTGCTCACGACCTGGCAAAACCTTGATCCTGAGGGATCTTTTAACCCTCTCTAACCCTTTTAACCCTCTCTAACCTTTTAACCCTCTCTAACCCCTAGTTGCTATTGTATAACACACATATGTGTGTGTATATATATTTATGTGTGTATGTGTATATGTATATATATATAAACTTGTATATATATAAAACTTTATATATATAAAACCTTATATATATAAAACTTTATATGTATACATATATATATATACATACATACATACATATATATATATATATATATATATATCTGTGTAATGTGTAACCTGAGAATTAATATCAGTAATTAAGATTGGAATAAAAGAACCTGTGGTTGCTGATGGCCATTGACTATCAAGAGAAACCAGTAATACTTGGTAAATTAATGACAACAAAACAGACATAGCCTGTAAATTGTCATTCAATAAATTATGACATTGTAGAAAGACACAAACATGTTTGTCTACATTTCTGACATCGTGTGCTCATGACACTGTGCATGGCTTATTTACTGGTTTGGTGAAAACATAAACCAGAGGATAAAAAAAAAAGATTAAAGGTACATGTTTGTTCTTACTATATATTAAAAACAGCTTCTGCTGATAAGGTTTCTCCAGACAAATGGGTGAAGAATCCAAAAATGCAGGCAAAAAAAAAACAAGTCAGAGATGTTTAATAACACACTTTAAGCTTAAGTTCTGTACAAGGAATGGGAAGAGGGGCCAGTATGAAGGATGGCTGACTTGCTCTTGGGCAGATTCCACAACCTTAACACTGTTGCATTTTGGATCAGATAATAATTTGCAATGGAGGCCTCTGCTATGCACTATAGGATGTTTAGCAGCATCCGTGGCCTGTATCCAGTGGATGTCAAGATACCTCTCCCCCAATAATGATAACCAAAAGATGCCTCCAAACATTGTCTAATGCCTGGGGGATGGAGGAAGCGGAGAACTAGTCCCTGCCTGAGGACCAGTTTCTGGGACTTTTCAGTAATTTGGATGACTTAATCCAAATAACTTCCCACCACAAAATTCTTGTGGACTCTAAATGAAAAGAAAGGCAACAGTAATCCCTCAAAATGACATTTCACAGAGCAGTAACTCCTCTCTCCAGTTACCTTAGAATAATATCCAAAAATATATCACCAGTATCTTTTTCCTGTTTTCTTTTTTGTTTTCAGTACTGGAGGGCGGTATTGAACTAAGCATCTCACACATGCTAGGCAAGGGCTCTCCCACTCAGCTGCACCCCCAGCTCCTCTTTTATTTTTATATTTATTTTGAGACAGGATCTCACCAAGTTGCCCAGACTGCCTGTGGCCTCAAACCCAGGATCCTCCTGACTCTGCCTCCCAAATCCTTGTGTGAGTCACGGTGCCCAGTATTGTACGGAAGGTCTGACTTCATAGGTGTTGAAGGAGTAAGTCAGAGAGACTCCCAAAACACCAAACCCCTCTCTAGCCTCAAAAGTTTACCTCCGGGTGTTCCCTCACTCTACCCTTCTTGTCTGAAAATGATGCCAATAGCTATAACTAATAGTCTTTTATATTTTATAATTTAGTGAATTTCAATGGAGATGATCTGATAGGTGATAATTTTTTAAGTGCTGAACCTTATACACACACACACACACATATATAAAGTGAAAAGTCCATATATACAGAGGGTACCAAAAAAAATCATACACATTTTAAGTCTTAAAATTGTAATACTCAATATATATACCAATAACAAAAGATTGATACAAGTCACATTTGGCTTCTGCAATTACAAAAGGTGCCCAAAGTGGTTACCATTGTAATTCAATCCAATTTCAAAAAGTAATACATAGATAACAACTCTTAAAAGAGGTATGCATTTTTGGCACCCACTAGTATATGAACTTATAAAGTGTGTGTGTGTGTGTGTGTGTGTGTGTGTGTGTGTGTATACACAATTTCATTTCACACAGCAACTCAATTCTAGAAGTTATTTTTCTGTAGGTACCACAGATAGTGGGAAAATAGATCTTGGCATAGCCTCAAGTGCTTCCACACAAGGAGGCTTATAAAAGAAATATAGATAGATAGATGATAGATAGATAGATAGATAGATAGATAGATAGATAGATAGATAGATAAGATAAAAGAAATACATAAAAGAAAGAATTATTATTTCTTGTGTACTGACATCTATGACAGTCACAGAGATATAGGTCCTGAACTATCCGTGTCACTAAAAGGGAAGTGCACAGCGCCAGGCCCAGGCCTGCCATCCACACCTTCTCCTCTTCCTCCCCCTCCTCCTGCCCAGTCCCTTCCCCTGCTGGTTCTGCCTGCAGCTGCCTCTCCTCAGCTCGCTCCTCCAGTGACATCAATTTTTCATTGCTTCAAGCTGGGCCTCTAGGCTTCCATAGAGCTGCTTCGCCCACCTCCTGTGCAGCTGGCTCAGTGATTAGCTCTGGGATAGAACAGAGATGGACCATTAATTCCCAAGCATGTCATTGTTTCCTTGACTGTCTCCCCATGAATAAGTCTGAGGCTGTGAGGAGAGGCTGCTCTCTTGCAGGTCACCCACTACAGTGAGAAAAGCAAATAGCCGCAAAAGGATGAATAGACAGAAAGCTACAATGAGGAAAGAGAACACCATGTGAAGAAAAAAAAGGGCTCTTTAAGGTCAGGCTGCTGTACAGATTCCTGGTACAGCTTAAATAGGGCTTTCAATGTGCATTGTGTTTCTTTCCATGCCTCTTGTTGTTGTTTCCTGCAGCCATTTCCCCATGATACAGGGCATGAAAGCTAAGCCACCCCCCACCACCAGTTATAAATATCCACCCTAACGCCTAATTATAAAGACGGCAAGGGCAGCCGGGTGCAGTGGCGCACGCCTCTAATCCCAGCGGCTTGGGAGGCGAAGGCAGGAGGATCCCAAGTTCGAGACCAGAGGCAGTCTGCGTAACTTAGCGAGACCCTGTCTCGAAAAGAAAAAAAAATGGGCTGGGGGCGCAGCTCAGTGGTCCAGCACTTGCAGAACACGCAGGCGCGAGGCCCTGGGTTCAACCCCCAGTACCAAAAAAAAAAAAAAAAAAAGTGGGCAAGGGCCATACATCTTTGGAATGTAGGCTAGTTTTGTTAATTAGGGTTCACCAAAGAAATAGAGCCAATAGGATATAGGGGCGGGTGTGTGTGTGGAAAGAGAGAGACGATGGGGGAGAGAGAGACTAAGTTTAACGAACTGGCTTACATGGTTATGAGTGCTGACAAGTTTGGAATGAGCAGTGTAGGCCAGCAGCCTAGAATCCAGAGAAAAGCTGACGTTACCACTCAAGTCCAAAGCAGTCTACAAGGCAGAATCCCCTTGAGGGACTTCAGTCTTTACTCTGAAGATCTTCAACTGATTGGAGGAGTTCTACGCACAATCTGAAGGGTGATCTGCTTTACTTAAAGTCTACTGATTTAAATTTTACTCACATCTATACAGTAGCTTCTAAGCAACATCTAGACTGATGTTTGACCAAGTTGCATAAAACTGACTACCATAGTAGTCCTAAAACCTATGTAGTAGAATAGTATTGAATCTGAAACAAGGCTGAGAACTAGGGAGCCACCCCTAGGGAGCCTCTTTGCAGATGTGTTGACTTGAAGAACCTGTGGATAGATGTCAGGGTCCGCCTTCCATGTGCCTCTGCACTCCCTTCTTATTCAAGCCTGCTTTAAAACTAGAACATCTGCTGGTGCCACCAATTTCCTTCCCAAATGATCATAATGTCTGCACAAGCCCCTTCTACATGGGAACTTGCTGGTCTTTCCCACTACTTTGTAGTCAGGAGAGGTGGTCCTCCAAGTGGACCCATGTCACAAAATACCACAGCATTAATGTGAGGATCCTGGACCCATTCTGGGAGGGCCCTGAGTTGGGCCCAATAGCCAACATAAGCAAGCACAGTATAATGGAAAGATTGCCATACTAGGAACAGGGCAACCTAGCACCGTATTTATCACTAACAAAAATTAAGTAAGCACTTCATCTCTATTCCCTTACTTGTAAAATGAGAGGCCTGGAGCCAGTGATCCAGAGCTATATGATTCATTCCACCTTTAAAATTTTTTTATCCCATTAACCCATTGTAATGTGTACTCACACTGCAGAATGCCCCACCCAATGCACAGCCAAGTTGACCAACATTTTAAGAGACAGCATTTTGGATTGTTATCATTTATTCTTCTATCCACTCATTTATTATTCAATAAATTTGTGCCTGCCCAGTACAAGAAAATCTTTCATGATATTAGGTATGAGAAATAAAAAGAAATAAAATACAACATCTCTGCCTCAGAAGTGCAAAATCTAGTTGGGGACAGTTCAGTTAGAATGAGTTTGGCAGCAAGTAATGGAATTCCTAACCAACAGAGGCTTAAGCATTGTTGATCTGTATTTGTCTGCAATACAAAGAAGTCTGGGCATTCTGGGAAAACAAAAACTACAGAGACAGTAAAAAAATTAGTAGTTGCCAGAGTTTACTGGGGAGAGAAGGATGAATAGGTAGAGTATGGAGTATTTTTAGGGCAATGAAACTACTCTGTGTGATGGTACAATGGTAGTCACATATCTTTATATGTTTACTCAAACTCATAGAATGGATGATACCAAGAGTAAACTAATTCCATCTACAGATTTTGGGTGATTATGATGTCAATATAGGCTCAATGACTGCAATAAATGTACTACTGTGGTAGGGGATGTTGATAATAGGCAAGGCTATACATGTACACCAACTGGGATTTAGCTCAGTTGGTAGAGTGCATTGCTGCAGTCTCTGAGGTCCCGAGTTCAATTCCCAGCACCGCAAAAATGGGAGAAGGACCTGGCAATCCACTCCCAAGGCAATCCCGAAACAGCCATTGAAAACCCTATGAGGGTCGCTATGAGTCGGATACCCACTCGACAGCACCTAACAACAACAACAACAATACATGTACAGAGAGAGGAATTATGGGCAGTTTCTGTCCTTTCTTTCAATATTGCTGTAAACCCAAAAGTGTTTTTAAAAAATAAAGCTTATTTTTTTAAAGCCTGAAAGTTGGCAGTTCCAGGGTGAGTTTGAGTTCAGGAATCAGTGAATTCTTCAAGAACAAATTCTCTCTTTAACAGCCTGTCAACTTCTTGTCCTTAGGTGTCTGGTCTGGTGATCAGAAGATGGCCACTAACAGCCCCAAGCTAGAGCTTTACACTGGCACCTCAGGAAAGCGGAAAGGCATAAGGAAAAAAAGTTTTTGCTTGAGAGGCTCTGATTTTTTTTCTCAGGAAAACAAGGTTTTGCCAGATGCACAACAGACTTCCCCTTTTATCTTATCTTCTAAAATTGGGTCACACTCCCTACCCAAGGCTAATCCTGCTGAAGGGAAATGGGATTCCCACTATGAATCAGCTCTTGGTGCCTTTGTGTTCAAAGGAAGAAAAGGGCTCAAAGGAGAAGTGTGTGTGTGTGTGTGTGTGTGTGTGTGTGTGTGTGTGTGTGTGATACATAATATATATACATAATATATACATACATTTTAAGATATTCATATATTCTCAGGAAGAATATATATTTCATTTCTATATACAGCCAAAAGAAAATTCAGATATTCATATATTCACAGGGAGAATACATTTATATATACATGTATTTTTTTTTCTCAGTAGTCAGAAGAAAATTCAAGAGAATTTTACCAGAAAGAAAAAATAATTTTTTCTTAAAAAAATTCTTAGTTCTTAGTTAAAAGCCCTATGACAAAATACAAATTAACAAGAGAAAAATAAAGAAGTCTATTAGCATGTACGAGCCTGCAGCCGTAGCCCTGTGGAATCTGATCCCGTCAGATCTCTGAAGCTAAGCAGGGTCGGGCCTGGTTAGTACCTGGATGGGAGACCGCCTGGGAACACCAGATGCTGTAGGCTTGGGAGAAGGACCTGGAAACCCCCTCCCAAAAATCAGTCTGCCATTGAAAACCCTATGAACAGCAGAGGAGCACTGACAATAGTGTTTCCCCTGTTGTACAGAGGGTCGCTATGAGTCGGATACTGACTCGACGGCACCTAACAACAACAACAACAATTAGCATGTACAGACTGGGATTTAGCTCAGTTGGTAGAGCGCAGCTCTGCAGTCTCTGAGGTCCTGAGTTTGATTCCCAGCACCACAAAAATGGGAGAAGGACGTGGCAATCCACTCCCAAGGCAATCCCGAAACAATCAGCCCTTAAAAACCCTATAAGGTTGGCTTTGAGTCAGGCACGACTCAAGGGCACCTAACAATAACAACATTAGCATGTACAGCAAAAAAGCATCTCAAGGCAGTGGCTTGGGCAGCTGCTTACAGATCCTCTTTAAAAAAGAACACTGAATTTGTGGGGAAACATAGCAAAAGGAAAAGAGTTGTAGGCTTCCAACAGTGGGAAATTGTGGGATGTTAGGTATAAGAGAAGAAGTTAATGACATAAGGTTTGTTTGCAGATTCCTCTGGTTACATCTCTGGGCTGATAAGAGTCTAAAGCTATCTCCTGAAAGGAGAATTTATGTCCTGTCTCTAGGCAGAACTGGGGAGGATAGAGAGAGATTTTCTTCATTTTGTTGCTTCTTAATTGCCTTTAGCATAAATATATTTTTTATGTCAAGGAGGCATGTTTTGAAGTGACATTCTGGTTTACTTCAATTTAGACGAACATTTTATTGAGCAAGAAACAAACAGTTGGCAAAGAGAGAGACAGACTTAAAGGGAGACTTTAAGACCAAATGTGGTAAGAAGGCTCATCTAGTGAAGATAAAAGTAAGATTTATAGAGTATAAAAGAGAATGTTGATAGAGCTTAATTCTCATTGGTTATCATGCAGTACCTTTTCCTTTTATGGTGTATCTCCAAGTAGATAGTGTCAGGACTGCATTGGACTAGAGGACATGCAGCTGGTGTCTGCTACTCCACCATTGCTTTGTTGCTACTAGGAACAAATTCCCACACCGCCTGAGGTCACAGAAATCTTCTGTGTTGATGATTGTGGGGCGAGAGAAGAGAAAAAACAGTTTGTTTTTCCAACACTCATAGACTATGTTTTTTCCTATACAGACATACCTATGACAAAGTTTTTCACTTGTGAATTGAACTAGTAAGAGATTAATGATAGTTTATAACAAGTAGAACAATTATAACAATATACTGCCTACACCTGTGCCATCCTGGCATCCAATTCCATCGGATCTTGGAAGCTAAGCAAAGCAGGGCCTGGTTAGTCCTTGGATGGGAGACTGCCTGAGAACACCAGGTGCTGTAGGCTTGGGAGGAGGACCTGGCAACCCACTCCTGAAACAGTCAGCCCTGGAAAACCCTATAAATAGCAAAGAAGCACTGACATAGTGTGGGGCATGGCACAGTATTGGCTAGTGTTTCATCTCTTGTATATAGGGTCTCTGTGAGTGGGATCTGACTCGATGGCACCTAAGAGTAACAACATAACAATATCCTGGGGCTGGGGATGGAGCTCAGTGGTAGAGGATTTGCTTAGCATGCACAGAGCCCCGCATTCAATCCTCAGCACTACAGAAACAAAACAACAACAATAACAAAACCCAAAAAACATTACACTGTAATAGAAAATATTTAAATCTTATGAATTGTCTATTTCTGGAATTTTCCATTTAATATATTTAGACCACAGTTTTCCACATGTAAATGAAACTATGGAAATCAAAATCTCAGAGAAGGGGAGATGCCCGTGTACATGTTAAAAAACAGTACAATCCCAGAATAAATGAAAGCAGGACTCGTGAACTGGCCAGCATTCTGCTCCAGGCTTTCCACCTCTCCTTCCATCTATTTTTGTGATATTGGTTAAGACACAAGCTGGAGGCCTGGGGACCTTTTCCTCTCCTCCCTAAAAGTAGCAACGGAGAGAGTGGAGGGGGTCTCCACTCTGGGTGGATTCTCCATCTCTTTCACTCGTAAATAAATTGAGTTCTAGCTCATATTGTGGGGTAAAAGTGGTATAGATGACTACCACTTCACACATGGGTCACACAGACTGTTACCCTTGCCTCCAAAGGCCAGAATAGTCTCTCTATCCCGGAAAGATAAGGCTAATCTCATCCTCTGACCAGGAGAGAAAGTACAGGCTTCAGAGTGAGAGACTGCTAGGTTTTCAATTTCAATTTAAAACAATTTCGAAGTTTTAAATTTTCAATTTAAGTTATCATTAATCTCTTACTATTCAATTCATAAGTGAAAAACTTTGTCATAGGTATGCCTGTATAGGAAATTAGCACAGATGTGTGGTACATCACTGAAATATTCCACTTTCCTTCCCTGCAAGGTGAGGCAACAATAATATCTGTCTCTCAGGGCCACTGAATGTACGAAATAAGAGAAAACGTTAAGCACTTAGCACAGTGCCTGGCACATGATAATTGTTTAATAAATGTTCAAATTCAAATTATGATCTGACTTCCCTAACCAGATTGTAAGATTGAAGCAAACACTATGCCTAATTGCTGTTGTTGTTGTTGTTAGGTGCCTTCGAGTCCTGTCCGACTCATAGCGACCCTTATAGGGTTTTCAATGGCTGATTATTTTGGGATTGCCTCAGGAGTGGGTTGCCATGTCCTTCTCCAGTTTCTGTGGTTCTGTGAATCGAACTCGGGACCTCAGAGACTGCAGCGGCGCTCTACCAACTGAGCTAAATCCCAGCCCCCATATGCCTAATAGTATGCTTTTTTGTTTTTTTTTAAATTCCCCTTTATTTATAAATGTTGGTGGGGCACAGAGTAATAAGGCTTTTGTTATCTCCATTATGCAACTATTACATTGCATTTGGTTATACTTTCATCAACTTACATATTTCACAGAACCTTTTCATTAATACACAGTAGAAAATCATATGCAATTATGGGTTATAGTCCTTTTCCCGTGTATTTGTATTGTTACATCATCTATTTTGAGATTATCTTCTCCCTCTTTATCCCTCTACCTTTTTTCCCCTCCCCTTGTCCCCTTCTTCAACGTCTGCTCCCCCTTACTCGACCCTTCTCTCCTTCTTTTTTCTCTTCTTTCATTTTCCTTTCTTAGATAAGCCTGATTGATCATTTATGTATATATTTTTTCTTCCTTTAAGTTAGATTTGGCTCTTAGAAATGAGTGAGAACATATGGTACTTCTCTTTTTGGAACTGGGTTCATTTGCTTAAGATGATATTCTCCAGTTCTATCCATTTTGCTGCAAATGACATTATTTCATTTTTTTCATTGCTGAGTAATATTCTATTGTGTATGTGTACCATAATATTTTTATCCATTCCTCTGTTGGTTGATAGCTCGGATGGTTCCATATCCTTGTGATTGTGAAGAGTACTGCATTAAATATGGAAATGCAGATGTCTCTGTGGCATGATGATTTATCTCCCTTTGGGTAATTCCCAAGAGTAATATAGCTGGGATGTATGGCAGTTCTAGTATTAGTTTTCTACAGTATCTCCACATTGATTTCCAAAATGGTTGAACTAATCTACAGTTCCAATAGCAGTGTAAAAGGATTCCTTTATCTCTGCATCCTCACCAGCATTTGTTATTATTTGGTTTTTTTGGTGGGGGGGTTGTTTTTGTTTTTGGTTTTTTTGTCTTGGCCATTCTTACTGGAGTGAAATGGAATATCATTGTTGTTTTGATTTGAATTTCCCTAATGGATAGCAGTATTGAGCATTTTTTCATATGTTTCTTGGCCCTTTGAATTTCTTCATTTGAGGACTGTGTTCATTTCCTTTGTTCACTTATGTATTGGGTTATTTGTTGTCTTGTAATTTGCTTTCATAAGTTCTTTGTATATTCTAGAAATTAGTCCTCTGTCAGATGTATAGGATTCAAAGATTTTCTCCCATTCAGTAGACTCTCTCTTAACTCTGTTGATTATTTACTTTGATATAAAGAAGCTTTTTAACTTCATATAATCCCGTTTGTCAATTCTTGTTGCCATTTTCTGGGTGATTGGAGTCTTGTTAAGGAAATATTTTCCTATCTCTATGCATTGGAGTGTTTCCTAACTTTTCTTCTAGTAGTTTTAAAGGTTTTGGTTTTATGTTGAAGTCTCTTACCCATTTCAAATTGACTCTTGTGCAAATTGATAGATACGAGTCTATTATTAATTTTATACAGATGGATATCCAATTTTGCCAATACCATTTGTTTAAAAGTCTACCTTTTCTCTATTGAACATTCTTAGCCCCTTTGTCAAAAATCAGTTGGCTGTAGTTCTGTGGGTGTATCTCTTGGTCTTCAATTTTGTTCCATTGATCTTTCAGCCTATTTTTGTACAAATACCAACCTGTTTTTGCCACTATATCCCTGTAATATAGTTTGAAATCAGGTATTGTGCTCCCACCTGCACTGGTTTTGAAGTTTAAGGTTGTTTTGGCTATATGTGGTCTTTTGTGTTTCCATATGAATTTTGGGATTATTTTTTCTACTTATGTAAAATCTGTCATTGGAATATCGATGAGGATTGCATTAAATCTGTAAATTGCTTTTGTTAATATAGCCATTTTAAAATATTGATTCTCTCAATCCATGATCAGGAGAGGTCCTTCCCTTTTCTAGTATCCTCTGCAATTTCTTTCTTTAATGCTTTGAGTTTTCCTTGTAGAGATCTTCAGGGTCTTTTGTTAGATTGGTTTCTAAATATTTAATTTTTGGTGGGTTATTGTGAATGAGATTGTTGCCTTAATTTCCTTTTCTTCCTATACACCATTGGTGTAAAGAAAACCTACTGATTTTTGAGGGTTAATTTTGTATCCTGCTACTTGACTGAAGGAATTAATTAGCTCTAAGAATTTTCTAAAGGAATTTTTGGGGTCCTTTAGGTAAAGGATCATGTTGTTCACGAATAAGGATAATTTGACCTCTTCTGCATACCATTGATTTCTTTCTCTTGTCTGATGGCTCTGACTAGGACTTTAATCACAAAATAAAATAAGAGAGGAGAGTGGACATCCTGGTCTTGTTCCTGATCTTAGAGGTAATGGTTTCAATTTTTCCCCATTTAATATGATATTGGCTATAAGTTTGTCATAGATAACCTTAATGATGTTAAAGTATTTCCCTATTACACCCAGTTTTTCAGGACTTTTATTAAGAAAGGATATTGTAGCCAGGTGTGGTGGCACATACCTGTAATCCCAGTGCCTCAGGAGGCAGAGGCAGGAGGGTCTCAAGTTTGAGACTAGAGGCAGTCTGGGGGAATCCTCAAAAAAGTAAAAAAAAAATGGTCTAGGGGTACAGCTCTGTGGTTTGGCACTTGCAAAGCATGCAAGCACAAAGCCCTGGGTTCAATCCCCAGTACTGAAAAAAAAAAAAAGATATTGTACTTTGTCAAAGGTCTTCTCAGCATCAATTGAGATGATCATGTGATTTGTGTCTTCAAGTCTCTTGATATGTTGAATTACATTGATTGATTTTCATATGTTGAACCAGCCTTGCATCTGTGGAGTGAAGCCCAGTTGATCATGGTGTATAATTTTTTTTTTTTTTATGTTTTGCTGAATTCAATTTGCCAGAATTTTATTGAGGATTTTTGCATCAATGTTCATCAGGGAAATTGGTCTTTAGTTCTCTTTCTTTGAAGTATCTTTGCCAGACTCTGGTATCAGAGTGATATTGGCTTCATAGAATGAGTTTGGAAGTGTCCCTTCATTTTCTATTTTGTGAAGTAGTTTGAGGAGAATAGGTGTCAATTCTTCTTTGAAGGTTTGATGGAATTCTGCTGTGAACCCATCAGGATCTGCACTTTTCTTTGTAGGGAGATTTTTTTATTATTATTATCTCTATTTCAGTGAAGGTAATGGGTCTGTTTAAATTGTTTATGTCCTCTGGGCTTAATTTTGTTAATTCATATGTGTTAATGAACTTACTCACTTATTCTCTATTTTGGTTTGGGGGCAGTAGAATTTCTCAAAGTTTTCTCTGATGATATTCTGGATTTCATTGGTATCAGTGGTTATGACCCCATTTTCATCTCTAATATTTTTAATTTGGGCCTTTTTTTTTCCTTTCTTTTGGTGAGACCAGCTAGGGGAATGTCTACTTTATTAATCTCTTTGAAGAACCAGCTTTTAGTCTCATTAATTCTTTGAATTGTCTTTTTAGTTTCTAATTGGCCAATCTCAGTCTTGATCTTAAGAATTTCTGCCTGAGTACTCCTTCTGGGGTTGGCTTATTGCTGGCCTTCTAATGCCTTAAGATTTGTCATTAAGTTATTTAATTGGGCCTTCCCTAGTTTATTGATGAAGGCACTCACAGCTATGAACTTCCCTCTTAGAATAGTCTTTGCTGTATCCCACAAATTTTGGTAAGATGTGTTTTCATGCTCATTTGATTGCAGAACTTTTTAATTTCCTCCCTGATTTGTTTGATAACCCATTGATCATTCAGCAGTATATTATTTAGTCTCCATGAATTTATAACTTTTGTGATATTTTTCTTTCTTTTTAGTTCTAGTTTTATTCCCTTGTGATCTGATAAGGTACAGGTAATTGTTTCTATTTCTTTGTATTTGTTGAGGCCATTTTTGTGGACTAAAATGTGTTCTACTTTAGAAAAAGTTCCATGTGGTGCTGAGAAGAATGTGTATTCTGCATCTGATGGGTGGAATAGTCTGTAGATGTCTTTGAGGTCCAGTTGGTCTGTGGTGCTATTTAAGTCCATCATTTCTCTGTTGATTTTTTTGCCTTGATGACCTGTCTCTTGGTGACAGTGGGGTATTGAAATGTCCCATAATTATTATGTCTGGCTCAATGTGTTACTTTATCTCCAATAAAATTTGTTTTATGGAGGTTGTTGTTGTTGTTAGGTGCCATCGAGTCAGTATCGACTCATAGCGACCCTCATAGGGTTTTCAATGGCTGACTGTTTCAGGATTGCCTTGGGAGTGGATTGCCAGGTCCTTCTCCCATTTTTGTGGTGCTGGGAATTGAACTTGGGACCTCAGAGACTGCAGCGCAGTGCTCTACCAACTGAGCTAAATCCCAGCCCTTTATGGAGGCAGGTGCACCTTTATTGGTAAATAAATAATAAGTATTGCTATGGGTTCTTGGTTGACTGTTCCTTTTCCTAATATGTACTGTCCTTCTTTGTCTCTTCTGATTAAATTGGGATTGAAGTCTAAATCATTAGAAATTAGTATCACAACTCCTGCTTTTTTGTGTGTCCCACATGCTTGGTATATTATTTTCCAGCCTTTCACTTTCAGTATTTTATGACCTTTATGGATAAGTTGAGTCTCTCAAATGCAGCATATTGAGAGTTTATTTTTTTCATCCAATTGGGCAGTTTATGCTTCTTGGTGAATTAAGACCATTTACATTGAAAGTAGTTATTGAGAGAAACCTATTATTCTACATAAATTGGGTGTATGTTTCTATTTTTTATTCATATTTGGCCTATTGCTTTCTCAAGTTCTTCTCATGTTTATTATTCATTCCTTTGATCTTGTATTTAGGGTTGTCTTACCTGTCCCATATGTGATGTTTCATTGAGGATCCTCTGGTATGCTGGCATGGTGGCTGCAAATCCTTGAAAAAAATCAATATCATGGAATGTCTTGAACTCACCCTCTATTTTAAAAGATAGTTTCACTGAGTAATGTAATCCTGGTTGGTAGTTATTCTTTTTCAGGACTTAAATGATGTGTGACCAAGTGTGACCATTCTTTAAGGATGTTGTTGTGAAATCAATTGTTATTCTCATAGGTTTGCCTTTGTAAGTGAGTTGGTGTTTCTCTCTAGATTTAGCATTCCAACATGATATGCCTTGGAAGGGTTCTGTTCTGATCTACTCTATTTGGAGTTCTGATTGTTTCAGTTGTATAGGTATATGATTCTTCCCTTAAGTTTGAGATGTTCTCACCTAGAAATCTCTTTGGGAATAGATTTTCTAATCCTCTCATGTTGTTTTCTGCTCCTTAATTAGCCCCCTGAATTTGAAGGCTGAGCCTCTTCATTTTATACAAGACCTCTTGAAAATCTTGATTATACTGCTCCATTTCTTTTTTGTTGGCATCTGAATAAATAAGATGCTCAACTTTTTCCTCAGTATAAGATATCCTTTTTTTAGCTTTGTCTAGTAAGATATTGAAGATTCTACTGTAGTATTGAGTTGACTGATTTTTCTTTGTATCTCTAGGATTTCTGTTTGATTCTTTTTCAGGATCTCAATTTCTTTCCTGAATTTTCTTCCAAGTGAGATGCCATTTTGTCAAGTGAATCAACTGCTCTCATTGTGGTATCTCTGATGCCATTGAACATATTTATAAGCAGAGTTCTAAATTCTTTATCTGGCATCTCAAAGAATCCAGTTACTTTGAAATTATCTATTGAGGGGCTTTGTTCTATTATATCTTCCCATTCAGCTTGACCTTTCATGTTTTGTGAGTTTTTCTGTTGAGGCTTGCCCATTGCTTGGTCTGGGTGCTAGGTCTCATCTCCTCCATGTGTAAAGAGGTTCTCCCCACCACCTCCCACAAGGAAGGATGCTGACAGGTCACTGACATTTCTCTCTCCTCTCCATAAGTCTCAGCCTCAGGATCTCATGCCTACTTGTTGCTGCAGCCTCTGCAGTCAGCACAGCCCCATCCACTTCAATCAGCCTTCCAAATGTGCCACAGCCTAAACCATGACCCCCAGTCCCACAGCACCATTTCTCTACATTCTGGCACTCCATGGTCCTAAATGCCCTACTGCATGAACTGTGTTTCTTAGATACCCTGGCCCCAGGCACCCCTTCTCTGCATTGGTAGCACTCCCAGGTCCTAGTTGTGCCACTGTCTGAACCTTCTCCCCTAGGCTTGCTTGTCCCACCACACCTCTTCTCTGTGTCCTATGCGATCCCAGGCCCTAAATGCACCACAGCCTAAACAATGTCTCTTAGGGTCCCCAGTTCCAAAGCACCACTTCTCTGTGTCACAGGTGCTTCTGGATCCTAAGCACGCCACTGTCTGAACCATCTCTCTTAGGCTTCTCGGTCCTGCAGCACCACTTCTCTATATTGCAGGCCCTAAATGTACCTCAGGGCTGGGATTTAGCTCAGTTGGTAGAGCGCTGCGCTGCAGTCTCTGAGGTCCTGAGTTCAATTCCCAGCACTGCAAAAATGGGAGAAGGGCCTGGCAATCCTCTCCCAAGGCAATCCCGAAACAATCAGCCATTGAAAACCCTATGAGGGTCGCTATGAGTTGGATACCAACTCAATGGCACCTAACAACAACAACAAATGCACCTCAGCCTGAACAGACCTTCTTGGGGTTCCAGCAGCACCAGCCATTCCTCTCCAACCTCCAAACTCACCACCACCCAATTTCCCTCCATCCTGCTGGCAGTTCCAGTGGCACCAGAGGCCAAGGTGGCAATAATCTCTCCCCAGTAAAAAGGAACAAAAACTGCAGTCCCAGGAGCTGCAGGGTGGAACAGGGAGCTGCTTTATGGGGATATTTTCAGTTTTTCATGATGAAAGAGTTCTGGAGATTGGTTGAACACCAATGTGAATTTACTAAACCAGGATTGTCAAACCTTTTGGCTTCCCTGAGCCACATTGAATAAAGAGGAATTGTCTTGGGCTGCACATAAATTATATAATATAGTTAGTGCATATACATAATGAGGGGGAGGGGTCCTGAAAAAATGTTAAAAAACATGTGATGTTAAAAGATTTTTGTGGGACTACATTACTAGCTGTCCTGGCTGCCTGCAGGCCTCAGACTGGTCATGACTGTATTAGACCATACTAAACTGTATGCTTATAAATGCTTAAGATGATGAATTTTATATGTACTTGCCATGATTTTTTAAAAATCTTGAGAGGAATGAATGTAGTGACATGTGCTGTGTCATGAATGAACCTTGAGAACATTACACTATGTGACAGAAGCTAGACATCAAAATTCACAATGATTCAGTTCTATTTATATGAAATGTCCAGAACAGGCAAATCCACAGAGACAAAAAGTAGATTAGTAGTTTCCAGGAACTGAGAGGGTGCGACCACTAATGGGTACAAGCTATCTTTTTCGAGTGTTGAAAATGCTCTATAATTAAATAATTAGATAACAGTAATACCAATTCTATAAATATAGTAAAAATCACTGATTTGTATAATATGAGTTTTACTATATGAGAATCAAATTTCAATACAGCTGTCATTATCTCAACATACCTGTCATTAATGTCAATGATTGTATGAGGTTATAATTATATCCAGGTCACTGGGATAGTTTTTATTCAGTGTCAATTTCTGCAGAAGGAATGTTTGGGAAGGGCATAGCAAGGAGAAGAAAATGAGAAAAGACTGACCAATGAATTACAGTTAGGACAAAATAAATTCTAGTATGCTATTGCACAGTGAAGTGGTTACAGAGACGGGTACCATGGCGCACACCTGTAATCACAGCCACTCACAAGGATGAGGCAGGAGGATTGCAAGTTCAAGGACAGAGGCAGTCTGCTCAACTAAGAAAGACCCCATCTCAAAACAAAAAGCTGAAAAGAGAGCTAGAGGTGCATATATTTCAGGGATGCCTAGCATGTGTGAAGCCCTGGGTTCAACACTCAGAACTGCTCCTTCCCCAAAAAAATAGTTGGATGTTTTCAAAACAAAGAAATAATAGACATTTGAAGAGACAGATATGCTTACCCTGGTTTGAACATTGAACAATGTGTACATATATTGAAACATCACATGGCACCCCATAAATATGTGTAATTTTATTCATTAATTACATTACTTCATGGTACCCCATAAATATGTGTAATTATTCATTAATTACATTAATAACAATTAACTAAATATAGACACAGAAGAAATGACTGGTTTGGGCTCAAAATGTGGGTAACAAAGATTCAGATAGGAAATCTTAACAAATCTCAATCTCCGTCTGACTAATAGCTTGCACAGAGGTGCTAGAAGACCAAGGCTTTAGGAACTGACCAAAGGACACATATCTTTCTGAAGCCACTGAATTTTCTCACCATGGATTCTCCTTAGGGAATTAGGACTATTCCCCAGGAAATGCCCTACAGGGAATTCAGTTTACTATTTGCCATCATAATGCTATAATTACGTGTTACTCATTGATTAATGTGCAAAAACAATCACTAGACAGTATAAACAAACAGCTGGTGAGCAAGCTTCCTGCAAAATGCTAAAGGCGAAATTCAAAAAATAATTTTTACATCAGCTTTTAAAACCTGATGCAGTAATCCCAAACGCACTGCCAAGCATATGTGGCAGCTCAGAAGCGACAATCCCACATTCTATAAAATGGCATATTGTCAGGACCATTTATAGGAGAAAACCTGAAGGCAAAGAAGAGCCAAAAAGTGGAACTGCAACTCACTGGCAGGCATTTACTCCCATCAGCGATCCAAATTTTCCATGCTTAAAAACACCTTCTGTCCCCCTAACACATTTTCACACAGCATGTAAATTTCAAGTTGCTCCTTGTGAAAATACTTTTCTCACCCATCAGGCAGGAGCCCGTAAGACTTGTGTAATCAAAGCCTCTGTGCCTCTAGTCGAGGTGTCTAGTCCCCAACACCACCACATGCACCACCCAAGGACTCTGTGCCATGTTTCTGACAATCTGAGTGAGCCTCCTAGAGCTGAGTCTTTAAAAAACAGCAAAAAGAAGTATTTGGAAATCACCAAACCATTGTTATAACTGAGATATAAACATACAGAAACAATGAATGTAGATCCAGAAATGGTTATAACAAGCATAGCTGTGCCCCTCACCTTTTCCTCTTTTCTGAGAAGCTGCTAAATTCTTCAAGCCCCAGCAAGGAAAGGCAGTCAGGGCCTCAGTCAGGTTTGTCATCTGAACCCTGCTGCATTGATCTCTTTCTGCAGTCTCTGTGGGCTCCAGCTGAGGCAGGACAGGCTCTGAGGATTTTCTCAGTTCTTAGCCACAGAACATATGTTGGCTTTGTTTTCTGTGGTTGCTTCTTTCTTTTCCTTTTACAAAAAGAAAAAGAGAAAAGAATTTCTGTTATATAGAAATATAATCCACATATCATAAAATTCAACTTTTGAAGTAATTCGGTAGTTTTTAATATATTCACAGGTATGTATAATTATTACCACTATCTAACTTCAGATAATTTTCATCACCTCAAAAAGTAATCCCATACCCCTTAGCAACCATTCCCATCCCCTGTTTCCCCTAAACCCCTGGTTATCACTAATCTAATTTGTCTCTATGGATTTTCTTCTGCTACACATTTTGTATAAGTGAAATCATACACAATGTGGCATTTTGTATCTGGCTTCTTTCATTTAACAGCATATTTTCAAAGTCCATCCATGCTGTTGCATGTATCACAGCTTCATTCCTTTTCTGGTTAAATAATATTCTTCTATAAAGATATACCATATTTTGTTTAGTCATTCACTAGTTGAAGGAGACTAGGGTTGTTTCCACTTTTAAGCCATTATGGGTAATGCTGCTATGTACTTTTGTGTACAGGCTTTGTGCAGATATGTGTTTTTAGTTCTCTTGAGCATATACCTAGGAATGGAACTGCTGACTCATATGGTGACTGTATGTTTAACAATTTGAGGAACTCCCAGATGGCTATATTATTTTACATCTGTGGTTGTTTATTGTTATGGTAGTGGTAGGGCCTTTTCTTGGCTTCTTCATTTTTTTTTTTTCTCTCTTTATTCCACCTGACCCTCAAGTCTCTCTTGCAAGACACTCCCACACACGTTCTATTTTTCTCCTCCAACTTGTCTCCAACAAAAGAGATAAAAATAGAAAAACAAAATGAAGCAAGGGCCAGCTATGCACCAAGCACTGTATTCCATAATTTATATGTTTAGTTCTTATGTTACTCACAGTAAGACTTGAAGTACTTTTCAACAAGGAAATTGAAATGCCTGTCTAGTTTTATTGCTCCAAGCTGCTTCATAGGCCTCCAAGAAAGTGATTCTAAAACTGTGTACCACAGAACATGATAGTACTTCATGAGTTTAGCACAAAAATAGCATTTGAGGCCAGCCATGAATCTTTTAAGATTTCTGAGAAATCAACTCTTCGCTTTTTAGCTATTTTGGAGTACTATGAAGAGCCCATGAATCTTATTCACCCTATTTACTCAGGGCTTCAAACAATACATGGCATATAGTAGATTTTTCTGCTAAAAGTTGGACAAACTATTGTGCTAAGACATTGCTTTTCAGGCCTGATTGTAGGGAAGAAAAATATTGCTCAAAGGGTATTTCTTAAAAATACAGTTTGCAAGCCAGGCACGATGGCGCACACGTACAATCCCAATGACTTGGGAGGCAGAGACAGGAGGATCACAAGTTTGAGACCAGAGGCAGTCTGCATAATTTAGCAAGACCCTGTCTCAAAAAATAAATAAATAAATAAATAAATAAATAAATAAATAAGTAGAAACAATGGGCTGAGGGTGCAGCTCAGTGGTACAGCACTTGCAAAGCATGCAAATATGAGGCCCTGGGTTCAACCCCCAGTACCCCCCCCCACACACACACACACACAATATATATATATACAGTTTGCTGGGCCCTGCTGAAGTCAGACTTTCTAAGGTGAATGTTGGAATTGTTATTATATTTCCCCTGATGATGCTAGTGGAGCTTTCTACATACTCTAGTTTGGGTGCCTTGCTCTGAGAAGTGCTACCATGGGGCCAAGGACATCAGTGGTTGATTTCTTAGGCCTAAGAGATCTCACCCTGAACCACAGGTCAGCAAAGGTACAATCAGGAGTCTTTCTCTAGATTCATTGTCATCACAGTCCCCTAACCACTGCTGGCTTCAGTCCACCTATTAGACTGTGAAAGTTGTCCTTACCAAGATGGAATCATTTTTGTCAAACTCAAAGGAGAGTAAAGCGACTAAGAAGGAATGATCCTCATGCACACGTGGCTACGATAAGAATTCTTATAAAGACTCCTAAGGGCTGTTATCCATATATGCCTGCAATCAGGACTTTTGCAAAGAACTTTCCAAATGATACTTTGCTACATGAGTCACAAAGGAGAGTTAGCTAGATGCACAAAAACACTTGGCTAATACACTGTCTCCATTTATGAAGTGACATCAACTCCCACAATAAGCCTCTATAATCAATGTTCTCTTTAGTTAAAAGCATCTTACATGTATTCCTTATTTTACTTTCAAAAACCCTTGACTCTTTTTACTTCCCTGAATGTGCCCATGGTTGCCATGGCGTGGCTATTTCACATTGCAGTGTGCTGCTATTCTGCATTAAACTCATTCTTTTGGAGAGGCACTCTCATTTGTTATTTAGGTTGACAAGAGCTTCCAATGTGACTGATGATTCTCCATGTCTGAAGAGCACCACAGGTCAGTTTTTCCCTAGTCCTCTTCTTTAGCCCTGCTTCCTTATTATTAACTAATGAGGATTAAAGCCATTTGAGTCTGACATCAGCAGTTCTCCAGGCAGGAGAAAAGAATCTCACTGCTCTTATATTCTGTAATTCCCCTACACATACACAGAGCCTTCAAGGTCTGAAGGATAAACACACTCCATTTAGGCAAGTATGATGTTACCTATTCCCCTCCACCCATAGGAAGGGCCAGTAGTTCTAATAGCCTCAGTTCGTCTTTCAAACTCAAGAATAGTGTAAGAATTGTGATGTGGTGCAGGAAATTGTAATGGTGGGCCAGAAGAGAGAAATAATATCCTGACTCACTCTTACTTGCTTCCCTAAGTCTCATGTCTTTCCCCCCCCCCCTGAGGAGGAAGGAGGGCTTTATCATACTAGCAAATTGAAATCTAGAGAACTTTGACTATTTATCTATAGTTAGAGTAGCCCCAAAGGCTGAGCAAGCCAAAGTCATGGCAATAGAGCTACCCCTTAGGCAGGGGTGCAGAGTGAGGGTGAGGGGGAAGTAAGGCAGAAGCAGGTAGAGTAAGTCTAGGTGACCACTAGGTAGAGCCCAATCAACAAAGCACAGTATCCATTAAGATGAAGCAATCTCCAATCCCAGGGCAAGCGCCACTGGCAACAGGAACTTAAGAAATCTCACAGGTATGAAAGGAATATCAACACAGACTCTAGCACTTTACCACCCAAGGTGTGGCCCTCCAACCAGAAGCAGCAGCACCACTGACTACCTGTTAGACGTGCAGAATATCAGGGCTCACAGCCTAGTTTAATAAGATCTCTGCATCAGTGAATGCACATCAACATGTGCTGAGCCAGCTTGAGGACAAGCATAGCTCATATTAAAACCCAGTAGATGATTCTATTGAGGCTGGGACTAAGCAATTCTCAAGCTTTAGTGCACCTAGGAATTATCTGGAGTCTGATCTGGGAGACTCTGGGCGGGGCCCAGGAAACTATAGTTTCAGCAAGCACACAAGTGATTCTGATTCCAGAAGTTCCAACTGTTTTAGTTCTGGAGAGATGGCATGAAGTTCCTGTATATTTGTATGTGGAATACTTTAAATTCTTGACTAATTGTTGACTAATTCTTGACTAATTCTTGAATAATTGTTTTTAGGTATTTTTCTCTTTTCCCCCATTGCTCATTTCTAGCAGACAGATCATTCTATCCTCATCACCACTGGGCAAGGATATAAATGGATGGAAAGTCAAAAAAGAGTAAGACAGCTACAGATAGACAGCAGGCAGACAGGCAGATACACCTCTTTCGGACTATGGCTTCCAAAAGCCTAGAGTGCTTAGTGGTACTAGCAGAGTCAGTCATGGTCCAAAAATTGCTTCATGCTGGGTAAAAGTAGGGAAAGGCAGAAGGACAGACAACATTCTGGAGACTGGGGTTCTATGCTGTGGTTGCTACAGAGAAGGAAGCCTTCCTCAGAGAGATTCCTATCCTCTCCAGGATAGCATGGAATCTCAGAGCAAAGCCATGTGACTTGAAGAAGCCAGACAGAAAAGAATGAGGAGCATATAAGGAGCAAACCCTTATGGCTAGAT
The DNA here is from genome assembly GCA_007922755.1 of Pedetes capensis. NCBI lineage: Eukaryota > Metazoa > Chordata > Mammalia > Rodentia > Pedetidae > Pedetes > Pedetes capensis. The sequence continues at coordinate 145,291 of VMDO01002380.1, read as the reverse complement.
GATCTGAAGACCAAACAGGCTTTCACCACCCCTCTACCATCATGCCCTGGTATTCACAACCCTCTGGTTATAGGCCAAAACTCAAGTAAATGCCAGTAGAAGGGAAGGCGTATAGAGTGTAAAGTTTCAGGGATTAGGGACTTGGAATTAAGTTGTGACAGAAAATAAAGAAAGCTAGAAGCAAGGCATGGTTGGGGTATAGCTCAGTTGGTAGAGTGCTGCGCTGTGCTCTCTGAGGCACTGAGTTCAATCCCAGGCAACACAAAAATGGGAGAAGGACTGGTCAGCCCACTCCCCAAAAGGATCCTGAAACAATCAGCCATTGAAAATCCTACAAATAGCAGAGAAGAATTGACATAGTGTCAGGCATGGCACACTGTTGCAGAGTGTTTCATCTGTTGTACATAGGGTCACCATGAGTCGGACCTGAGTCGAGGGCACCTAACAACAACAGAAGCAAAGCATGGTGGCACATGCCTATAATCCCAGCACTAGGAAGGCTGAGACAGGAGGATTCACATGAGTCCAAGGCCAGCCTGATCTACATAGTGAGTTCCAGGCAAGCCTAGGTTAAACAGTGAGACTCCATCTCAAAACAAAAGGAAGAAGAGGAGGAAGAGGCAAAAGAAGAAGGAGGAGGAGGTGATGGAAAAGGGAGAGGAGGCAGGGAGGAGAAGAAAAGAAGCAGGAGGAGGACAAGGAGGTAGAAGAGGAGGCTAGAATGTAGAGGGAAACTGGAAAAGCTGGCAGGACTTTAACCTAAAAACAGCATTCCAAATTGTCTTCCTACAGGCACCTCTGGGCAGCAGTCCCTCTTACTACTACCTCTAACTTTCCTTCTGAGAATCCCTAAATTTTTCTCACCAAATGTGCTGTTTTCTTTGTTGCTGTTGTTAGGTGCCGTGGAGTCGGTATCCTACTCATAGCGACCCTCATAGGGTTTTCAATGGCTGACTGTTTCAGGATTGCCTTGGGAGTGGATTGCCAGGTCCTTCTCCCATTTTTGTGGTGCTGGGAATTGAACTTGGGACCTCAGAGACTGCAGCGCAGCACTCTACCAACTGAGCTAAATCCCAACCGGGAGAGAAAAGAAGAAATGTGAATTCCTCCCAGCATACGGGTATCCTTGGACCCAGGATGGTACTCCCAAGTGAGCAGAGATAAGGGCAGCACTTCCATAATAAAACAAGATGAACTTTCACACCCAGTACCCAATTATTCTTACCAATGTAATTCTTCATTTGAAGTCAAAGTAAGATGTGTTAGCTTTGGGAAGAAATGCTGGCTAACAACAGCTAAGATAGTGTTATGGTCTGAGAGTTTGTCCCCTCCAAAACTCAAGATGAAACTTAATCCCCAAAGTCCCATGTTAATGGTGTTTAGAAGTGAGATCTTTGGGAGATGATGAGGATCACATGAGATCATAAGGGTGGGACCCTTGTACTTACATTACATTGCATGTGATGCCCTGCACTACTCTGGGATTCTGCAGAGTCCCTACCAGCAAGAAAACTCACCAGATGTGGCCCCTTGAACTTGGATTTCTTAGCTTTCAGACTATAAGAAACAAATTTCTTTTTCTGAACTACTCAGTGTTTGTTATTCAGTTACAACAACAGAACATGGACTAAGATGCATACTGTCCTCATTTTTACTCCTTTAACCTTCTCAATGATGAAGCTCAGCCTTCCTAAAGATTCAGGATCTCTGCAACCTGAAATGTTGACCCCAAAGGACTTAATTCCTGTGAAAGGCATTTGCCCTATAATTGGTTATGGAGAGGCCAATTTAAGTGAGTTTATGTGAGTTTCTGGGAGTTACAATGGCCCGCCCGAGGCAATGGCACCACTTCTTTCCAGACTGAGGTAGAGACACGCCCATGGTGAGAGAAAATCCCACACACGTTCTCCATCTGTTATTTCTGTACAAGAACTCTTTCTACTCAATTCAAAAAAAAAAAAAAAAAAGCAAGATCTGGCTTTGTGCCAGCCCCATATCACTACGCCTGCAGTGAGCCTCTATGGCTGCCTGCCCCAGAGCTCCCTGAGGAGAGCAGCAGGCTTTTCTCTCCTCAGAGCCAGCAAAGAAGTGAAATGAGCTGTCTACAAATGGCTATGGACAGTTAACATAACCAACTCAGGTCTTGACCATCGCCCCTGCCTGCCCCTCTCTCCCTCTCCCTCTCATCGTCTCTGAGAGGTACGTGTGGGTGCCTCCTGCATGTCCAGCCCTCCTGCTCTGGCTGTAGCATGTATATTACAGTATGACCGCATCACACTGCAGAGGGGCAGCCAACTGTAGAGGAGCCAGTGATTTCCAGGAAGGCTGAATTCAGTCATGGGGACAAAGAAAAAGAGAGAGAAGGCTGAGATTCAGAAGAAACTGTGAGATGGGAAAATGAGAACTGGTCAGCCAGCCTTGGATCCTGGTAGCTCATTTCCTGCTTCTCTACTTCCTGAAGCTTGATAGCCATTGAGTTCCCTAAAGTACCACAGTGCAAAACCCCAGAATCTCATGCCTTCTTCACAGCTATGCTATTCTTCATGTATTCTGTCTCTCTCCCAATGGGCCAGAGTCTCTTTGACAGTATGGATTGTTGTTTGTTTGTTTGTTTGTTTGTTTTTCTATGTGTAACTCTAGCCCCTGGTGGAATGAACTGGCACAGAGAAAGTGACTCAAATGTCAGCTGAATGAATAAAAGGAAAACTCGATTATCACACTTTATTCTTAAAGAGTATGTCTTTTGTATATGTGTGGGTGTGGTACCTGGGAGATGAGCCCAGGGCTTCACATATACTTTGCAAGTACTGTACCACTGAGCTGCACCTCCAACCCATGTTTCATTACTTTATTTTGAGACAGAGTCTTGCTAAGGTATGCAGGCTGCCTCTGGTCTCGAACTCAAAAACCTCCTGCCTTCACTTCCCAAATAGCTGGGATTATAGGTGTGGGTTATGGTACCCAGCAAGAACATGTGTTTTGCAGTAAGAATTGCGGGACATTATGTTTGGTGTTTTATACACACTCAAATATATACACACAAATACTTAACATCTTTTCTGTCATTAATGAGTCAGTAACTTAATTGTTGTTGTTGTTAGGTGCCATCGAGTCAGTATCCGACTCATAGCGACCCTCATAGGGTTTTCAATGGCTGACTGTTTCGGGATTGCCTTGGGAGTGGATTGCCAGGCCCTTCTCCCATTTTTGAGGTGCTGGGAATTGAACTCGGGACCTCAGAGACTGCAGCGCAGCACTCTACCCACTGAGCTAAATCCCAGTTAGTAACTTAATTAGAATACTCTTTTGTAAATAAACAGCACTACCTACATAGAACATATGTCAGCAGAAGAAAAACATTATATGTTCACAAATTGCTTTTAAAATCACATGTAATATTGTAGGAAATGGATTTAATAATGTGGGAGTTTCCTGCCCAGGCAGAAGAGGACGAAGCACATTTTCCCTGGGAATCCAGAATGCTTTGTGGCAAAGAAAAGGCACCATGTGAAGAATTTTTGAAATATTAGAAGGAAACCACCAGGAGATGAGGAAACACAAGGGTGAAAGGTGGGGATGGCTCAGGTGAGGGAGAGCCAGGTACCTACTAGGTAGGAACATGGGGCTGCTTCAAACTGGAGGGGGCAAGGGAAGGGATGAAGTCAGGGTAAATTTGTTTTCTAGAGCTACTATAACCAAGTGCCTGCAGCCATACCACTGTGGCATCCAGTCCCATCAGATCTCAAAAGCTAAGCAGGGTTGGACCTGGTTAGTACTTGGGTAGGAGACCAACTGGGAACACCAGGTGATGTAGGCTTGAAAGAAGGACCCAGCAACCCACTCTCAAAAACCAATCAGCCATTTAAAACCCTATGAATAGCAGAGAAGCACTGACAATAGTGTTTCACCTGTTTTATGTAGGGTCACTATGAGTCGGACTCCAACTGGAGGGTACCTAACGTGAACAACTATAACCAAGTAGCACAAACTGGGGGACCTAAACAACTAAAAGTTATTCTTTCACAGTTCTGGAGGCTTGTAGTACAAAGTCAAGGTGTTGAGTGTGTTACATCTTTTGGAGGACTGTGAGGGAAGGTTGGGTTCCGCACCTCTCTCCCTGGCTTGTACATGGCCATCGTCATGTTCACATGGTCTCCCTGTCTACATAGCTGGCCCAAAATACACTTTTTATAAAGTCCATTGTCTTTATTGATCTAATTTTAACATTTTTATATCTACAAAGACCCTATCTCCAAATAAGGCACCTTCTGAGATACTGGAGATTAAGACTTCAACCTAGGGGCACACAGCTCAACCTATAACACGGGGGTGCCCTGGAAACACTGTTAGACAAGAGTATGTTTACAGTCCTGTTCAAATACTAGATCTTTAACCAAAAGTTGGTCTTTTGTAATCACTCCATTGCTCCACTGCCAGTACCTGGCCCTGAAACCTTCTCATCACAAATGCTTTTCATGGCTCCAGAAACAGATTCTCTGGTGGTACTTGTGCCAGTGGAATCTCCTGAAGGACCTTTAAGAGTGAGTTGTCATCTCTTTACAGTCCTTCCACTTCCTAACAGTGCAACCACACCCTGCTAGAGAAGTTTCAAATGCCAGATATGGTGGGCATAGTGACACATGCTTGTAATCTCAGTACCTTGGAGGCAGAGGCAGGAGGATCTCAAGTTTGAGGCTAGCCTGAGCTACCTATCAAGACTTTGTCACAAATTAAAAACTTGCTGTAATGAAAATTCTCAGTTAGAGCACAGGCAGGTGACCCAGCTTGGCTAATGAGACATGATGTGGCTTCTGCTGGGAACCTTTGGCAAAGCACAATCTCTCGTGTGTGTGTGTGTGTGTGTGTGTGTGTGTGTGTGTGTGTGTGTGTGTGTTACTTAGAGGTTGAACTCGGGGCCTCACACATAGTTTGAAAGTGCTCTACCACTGGGCTGCACTCCCAGCCCATTTTTTGAGTCAGGGTCTCACTAAGTTATGTAGGCTGCCTCTGGCCTCAAACTCAAGATCTGTGTGCCACCACACCAGTCTAATAGTCTCCTTAATAACTGAAAGAAACAGGATGGGAACATTCTTCCCTTCCAGCTTGAGACATGGCCCTGTGAAGACACAATGCTTGGAACTCCAAAGTAATTTCAAAACTATGAAGGGAGATACCATCAAAACACTGAGCATGGCAGAAGAGGAAAATAAAAAAATCTTATCCTTGGTAGACTAATATCCACGTCCCTACCCCCGTAAGCTATAAATATTAACCTTATACATCAAATGAGACATTGAGGATGTGATAAAGTTCAGGATCTTGAAGTGGAGAATTATCCTGAGTTATCAGAGTGGGCCCTAAATATAATCCCAAGTGTCCTCATAGGAAGAAGGCAGAGAGAGATTTGACTAAAGGAGTAGAAAACATGATGACAAAAGCAAGAATTTGGAATGGTTCAAGGACAGAGTGATAAATCAAGGAATGCAGATGGCTCCAGGACTAAAAACACAAGAAAACAGACGATTCAAAGCTGGGGGCGGTGCACACGCCTGTAATCCCAACAATTTGGGAAGCTGAGACAGGAGGATCACAAATTCCAGGCCAGAGGCAGCTTGCATCTGTAACTTAGCAAGATCCTGTCTCAAGATAAAAAATAAAAGCGGGGCTAGGGGTGCAGCTCAGTGGTAAAGTGTTTGCAAAGTATGTGCAAGGACCTGGGTTCAACCCCCAATACTGAAAAACAAAAACAAAACAAAACAAAAGGATTAAGGAAAAAGACTCTCCCCTAGAGCCTCCAGAAAACATAGCCTTGCCAATTGAGTTTAGTTCCGTCAAACTGATTTCAGATTTGTGGAGGCCAGAAGTTTTAAGGCAAGCTCATGGTAATGCATCATAGCAGCAGTAGGAAATGAAAAGAATAACCTAAAAAAATAACCTACCTGTCTTGAGGGGCTGGGATTTAGCTCAGTTGGTAGAGCGCTGCGCTGCAGTCTCTGAGGTCCTGAGTTCAATTCCCAGCATCACAAAAATGGGAGCAGGGCCTGGCAATCAACTCCCAAGCCAATCCCAAAACAGTCAGCCATTGAAAACCCTATGAGGGTCGCTATGAGTCGGATACCAACTCGACAGCACCTAACAACAACCTGTCTTGAGAACACTGTATTTCTGGATTTGTTGTGAAATTATGTTATTTTTTAAACTCTTATATTTTTAAATTACTTTCAGCAAGGCTTATTACTTGTAGCCTGATGCATCCTAAATAATTTTAGCATGATTTATGACAATTTGGGGAGGATATTAGTTAGGATATTGGCTCCGCTAATAACATGAAAGGATTTTTTTTTTCTTCATTTATTCCACTTTGTGTTTTGAGACAGGGTCTCAGCATGTAGGCCAGGCTGGCCTCACACCTGAGATCCTCCTGCCTCGGCTTCCCTAGCACTGGGATTATAGGCGTGCACCATTACACTTGGCTTGCAAAAAGACTTAAAGAAAATACAGAGCAGAGAGGGAAGCTCTGCTTTAAGAGCTTTGTTCAGGGGCTAGAAGTGTGGCTCAGTCGTAGTTCTGGTTTGGTTGGTTTGGTTTTATTTGTTTATTTTATTTTGTTTGTTTGTTTGTTTTTTGCAGTACTGGGGGTTGAACCGAGGGCCTCATGCTTGCATGCTCTGCAAGTGCTGGACCACTGAGCTGCACCCTCAGCCCAATTTTTTTTACTTTTTGAGACAGGGTCTCGCTAAGTTATACAGACTGCCTCTGGTCTCAAAGTTGCGATCTTCCTGCCGCAGCCTCCCAAGCCGCTGGGATTCAGGCGTGAGCCACTGCACCCAGCTTGTTTTACTCTTTTTTTTTTTTTTTTTTTAGGAGTTGAGTATTGAACCCAGGGCCTCATGCATGCTAGGCAAGTGCTCTCCAACCAAACTGCACCCCCAGTCTCTTTTTCATTTTTTATTTATTTTGAGACACCATCTTACTAAATTCTGCAGGCTGCTTCTGGTCTTGAACTCGTGATCCTCTTGCCTCAACCTCCCTAGTGCCTGGGATTATAGGTATATGCCACAGCACATGGCTTAGAGCTCTTGCCTGTCATTGGCAAGGCCCTGGGTTTGATCCCCAGCCCTGCAAGACAAAAAAAAAAAAAAAAAAAAACAAGAGCTTTGCTCAAACTGGGCTTCTATTATTTAGCATATTGGATACCTCCCACTTTCTTTTTCTTTAAGTAGTAACTAAATAAGTAGCCATTTAAATTGTCATAAAAGTGTGTCATTTTGCTCAATCATTCCTGTGAGGTTGTCCTCATTTTCATGGCCTAGGATTACTTGCCATCACTCTCACTGCAAGCCAGCCCAAGTGAAAAGGGGAAATCTCAAGGATGGGCACTCGCCAGGAAGTTGGATTTCCACTTGTGCGCAATGCTCAGAACTGGGCCAGAGGGCTACATCCACTCCTCAGGAAAGCTGGAAGTCTGTATTCCAAAGTGCTCAATTTGAAACACACAAACAGAATCAAAGCAGGAGACAGCACCTACTGGGGGGCAACAATGGTCTCTGCTTCAGGAAGGATGATATAAGCACGAAAATTAAAATCAAGGAGGCTTCACCATCTCAGCACAATGGCCTCATAGTCAATCCTACTGATGAAGCTGAATTAATTCCAGACCTTCACAACAACAACTTGGTCTGCCGCCGTGGTTTAAGATGATGATGACGATGAAGATCACAGCAACAGAACTTGCAACACATAAGAAAGATACACATAGCTGGGCGCGGTGGTACACGCCTGTAATCCCAGAGGCCCAAGAGGCAGAGGCAGGAGGATCCCAAATTCGAGACCAGAGGCAGTCTGAGTAACTAAGTGAGATCCTGTCTCAAAAAAGTAAAAGAAAAAGCGGGGCGGGGTGTGGGGGCTGAGGTGCAGCTCAGTGGTACAGCACTTGCAGAGCATGCAAGCGCGAGGCCCTGGGTTCGACCTCCAGTACCACAAAAAAAAAAAAAGAAAGAAAGAAAGAAAGAAAAAGAAAGATACACACGGTGGTGCTCTCTCCCTTGCCTTCCCCTCACACCTAGGAAAGTCTTTAGAACATTAGCGCTCAGGGGAGACACTTTGAAACAACACACTGCTCTAAGAGGACGCAAAACCATACAGATAGTTGGGGTAATTCTGTAGGATTCCCAAGGCTGCTGAGATTATTTCTCCTGTGAGTTGTGCTGAAAACCTCCCAATCCTTGGTAAAGAAGCCTGACCCTTCTCGCTGCCGCATTCAGTGCTTCGTATTGTATATTTTAGCACCCCCCACTGCAGGGGAAACAACTCAGCAGGTGAGAAGCCATTTGCAATAACACCCATAGTTTGTGTTGCTATCTGGGCACAGAGTGAATGCTGGTTGCCATGGCAATGCTTTGAATTGTGCCTGTGCTGAAACATCATCTCACATTGTCACATGCTGTTCCCATACACAGGGACTATGTCTGTGTCAACCTCCTGTTTGCTGACTGATGCTTGAGCTCCCTAACAGAAATGGAGCTATGTTCGCCATCTATACAGTGCCAGCATTGGAAACAAGAGACCTGGATTCTACTCACAGTTCTCCACTGTGTGCCTTTGGACACATGCTTTAAACTCCTGTGCCTGAGACCCCTCACCTGTGCAATGAAAGAGATGGATTAGAATGTCTCCAAGGTCTCTCCCTGACGTAATTGGCTCTGATCCCCATGTGCTGTTTGCAGCCGCAGAGGCTCTGCAGAGAACCAACATCAAAGAGCAAGTGAGGCAATTCCTGCAAGCAGTTGCATGGTCTTCCCTCATCCACTGTTTCTGAAACTCCCCTCCTGGCCCTCGGTGATGTTAAGGATTTGTTTTGAGTTAATTCCCTGGCAAGATGCCAGTTGCCAAGAGATCTCTTCTGATGTACTAAGAGAAATGTTTTCAGCTTGAGTTGAGTCATTATTTGCCTTGGAAATGCTGGTTCAATGCTCACAGCTTTGCTCTCAAAGATAGCTATTCCCTGAAGAAAATAAGTTCTAAAACTAGAGAAAGGCATACATGTAAGGCTGGCCTCCAGAGCTATTTTACAGACTAGCGTCACATGGGACTGAGAGAGCTCTGATACCTGTCTAACCAGCATGCAGCTGGTCTCCCTGGCCAGAATACAAATGAGGCCATTTTTCCACTTCTGTTTGCACTGCCTGGACCCCTAGCTCTCACTGACTGCAGTGAGCTGGGATCCTACCTTCAGGCAGGACTTCACATACATCCATGAAACAAAAAATGGTATGGAAACAAAGGTGACAAGGGTAATAGGGTCTTGGTAAAACCCAGGATATACAAGTCATAAGGAAAAAATCTTGGGCCTCAATAAGCAATCACCATCTTGATAACAAGGAATGTGCACCTCAGTTTGCCTGATTGGGAGTGAAAGAAGACTCTAGGCAGACTTCACAGAGAGGGTAAAATCTTGGCTAGCTCTTGAAGAATGGATGCAGGGTCAAACAATGATGGTTTCTGAGGGAGGTGTGATGAAGCAGTGGTCCAGTGACTTGCTCCCCAGGTGACTAACTCTTCCAAGCCAACCTTCAGTTCCAAGACTTGCTCATTCATTCTTTTTTTTTTTTTTTTTAATGTCCAAAACTTACTATTAGGGCAAAAAGATAATTGCATGTCCTTTCAACATCATGTTGACACATTGCATAACAGATCCACTCAAGCATAATTCCTCTGGAGAATGTACCTTTGTTTGACTTGTTAATTAGTATTATTATTACAGTCCAGATCCTGTGAATTTACCTGACAAATACCTGTTAATCTGTAGGTATTTGTCTGTTAGGGATGCAAACGATTCCCATCCAATAGAAAAGACAAGTCTAAAAATTATAGCTTATTAACCTGTAGGATAGTAATCAGGGTTACCTCTAACTAGCTCACTTATTTCAGCATGCCTTTTTTGGCTGTGTATAAACTTCTGTTCCTTAATTTCTCCCTGGACCAGATTTATTGCCTTTCTAGTTCCTTCGTTAAATGAATTAAATATATTTTGACACATGCTTACCAAATATTTGCCGAGATCTATGTTTTTAAATCTTGGGAAATTATCTTTTCGCATTTGTTTAACAAATATTTATTGAGCAATTATTACAGCTGTCTTAATCCATTCAGATTGCTATAACGAAATACCATAGACTGGGTAACTTACAACATCAGACATTTATTTGTCACAGTTCTGGATGCTGGGAAGGACAAAATTATTGCTGGGTTGTTGTTAGGTGCCATTAAGTTGGACCCAACTCATAGTGACCCACATAGGGTTTTCAATGGCTGTTTCAGGATTGTTTAGGGAGTGGGCTGCCAGGTCCTTCTCCCATTTTTGTAGTGTTGGGGATTGAACCCTGGACCTCAGAGAGTACAGAGCAGCACTCTAGCAACTGAGCTAGACCCCAGCAGCCAAAATTATGGTGCTGTTATATTTGGTCTCTTGTGAGAGCCTGCTTACTGGTTCACAGACAACATCACAAGCTGGAAAGGGCAAAGGAGCTCTGTGCCTTCTCTTGCAGGGTACTAATCCCATTCATAAGGGCTACACTCTCCTAGTCTAATCACCCTCCCAAAGCTCCGGATTCCTAATACCTTCATATCAGGGGTTGGGATTTCAACATATCAGTTTTAGGGGGACACAAACATTCAGCCTATAGCAACAGGAAAGGCACTGTGCTAAGACCAGGGGATACAACAGAGAACAAGATAGACAAGATCTCTGCCCTTATAAATCAAATACTTTGGAGGGGGAAAAGATTGCAAATAAATCAACAAATTATAGATAATGATTAATGTAATGGTAGACTGACAGATATTAATGGAGGAGGTAGTCAAAGAAGGCCTCGCTGAGCAGATGACATTAAGCTGAGGCTTCAAATACAGAAGCCAGACCCATAATGACACAGGGGAAAGGGTTCCAAGAAAAGGGAATGAGAAGCCAAAGACACTGCAGTGGGACCAGTTTCAGAGTGTCCAGGAACTAGAAGGCCAGAGTGGCTAGGGTAGAACTGATCAAAGGAAAGATAACATGATATAGGGTCAAAGAGGTAGTGTGGAACTTAGAATTTAGTGCTGTTATTGTTGCTAGGTGCCACTGAGTCAGATCTGACTCATAGTGATCTTATATACAACAGAATGAAACACTCCCCAACACTGTGCCATACCCGGCACCATGTCAGTGCTTCTCTGCTATTCATAGTGTTTCAGGATTGCTTCAGAAGTAGATTGCCATGCCCTTCTCCCATTTTTGTGGTGCTGGAGATTGAACCCAGGGCCTCAGAGAGCACAGAGCAGCAATCTACCAACTGAGCTAAACTCTAGCCCCAAAATTTAATGTTATTGTTGTTGGGTGCCCTCTCACAGCAACTCTACGTACAGCAGGAGAAACAGTATTGTTAGTGCTTCTCTGCTATGCACAGGGTTTTCAGTGGCTGATTGTTTTTTGGGAGTAGGTTTCCAGATCCTTCTCCCAAGCCTACAGCACTTGGTGTTCGCAGGTAGTCTCCCATCCAAGTACTAACCAGGCCCAACCCTGCTTAGCTTCCAAGATCTGATGGGATCAGACACCACAGTGGTATGGCTGCAGGCAGAATTGAATGTTAGGACTTGTTATTTAGAAATAAGGAATAAGGGGACTATTCACCAACCAGTAGCTCTGGGACACAGAATCTTGCTTTTTTGGTTTTTTTGTTTGTTTGTTTGTTTTAATATGCCAAATTATTGGCTTTCTTTTAGTTTTCTTAATGTTAAAATCTTACAGACCATGGTTGTTGTTGTTGTTGTTAGGTGCCGTCGAGTCGTGTCCGACTCATAGAGACCCTCACAGGGTTCTCAATGGCTGATTGTTTCGGGATTGCCTTGGGAGTGGGTTGCCACGTCCTTCTCCCATTTTTGTGGTGCTGAGAATCGAACTCGGGACCTCAGAGACTGCAGTGCAGCGCTCTACCAGCTGAGCTAAATCCCAGCCCCCTATTATACTATCACCATGTTAAAGAAAAAGAAAATATGCAATTAGGTTAAAACTTTTACCTCCAATGTGCTTGGCTGGAGTTTTTTGTCTAAGTGAGTATGTCCATGGATAGAGCCTTTGTACATTTCTTAAAAATAAAAATAAAAAAAATTGACATTAGTATATGAAGATTAACTGAACTACTGCACTCAGGTTATTTAGGTCTCTCCAGTATTCCACTGTTACTTTTTCTGTTCCAGGATGCAATCCAGGATACCACATTGCATTGATTATCATGTCTCCCTGTCTCCTTTGGTCTGTGGCAGCTCCTCAGTCTTAGTTGTTCTTGACCTTTTCACTCTTGAAGAGTGCCAGATATGTTAGAGAATGTCTTTCAATCTTAGTTTGTCTGATGTTTCCTCATGATTAGACTGAAGTTATGGATTTGTGGAAAGAAAACAAGAAATGTGATCCAATAGGCATTCTCGCTCGCTCTCTCTCTCCCTCTCTCTCTCCCTCCCTCCCTCCCTCTCCCTCCTCCTTCCTGTTTCTCCCTCTCTACTCCCTCCCTTTCTCTGACAGGCTGTCTTTTTAACAGAAATATAACTTAAGATCCTAGCTGAGAATTGTGTTATGACACTCAGAGGAGGAATTTTGTGATACTCAGGAGAAAGGGAAGGTTTGTGAAACTGAGGTGGAGGAGAGGGATTTCGTGTTGTTTGGCAGAGGAATAACTCAAAAGGCCAGTTTTAGTTAAAAAAAATAAATAAGTGCTAATAAGCACATGTATCCAATGGAACACAGTGTCCAGCAAAATCTTAATAAGCTAGGATTTTGTGAGTTTTTGGTTTTGTTTTGGGGAAGTTTTTGGTTTTTTGGGGGGTTTGGTTCGATGAGGTTTTTTTTGGTTGGTTTTGGTGATAATGGTATACTGGCGGCTTGAACGCATGGCCTCACAAGTGCTAGGCAAGCATTCCACTACTGAGCCATATTCCCAGTCCCATTTTTATTTTTCATTTTGACACAAGGTCTTGCTAAGTCATGCAGGCTGCCTCTGGGCTCAAATTTCTGATCCTCCTGTCACAGCCACCCAAATAGCTGGGATTACAGGCATGTACCATGGTGCCCGGCTTATTGCTGAGATTTTAACTTTTTCTCTAACTGGCAATTAAAGTAGGGTAAAGTTCTATTGTGGGGTTGTTTTTCTTCATTGTTGTTGTTGTTAGGTGCCGTCGAGTCGGTATCCGACTCATAGCGACCCTCTGTACAACAGGGGAAACACTATTGTCAGTGCTTCTCTGTTGTTCATAGGGTTTTCAATGGCAGATTGGTTTTTGGGAGGGGGTTGCCAGGTCCTTCTCCCAAGCCTACAGCTTCTGGTGTTCCCAGGCGGTCTCCCATCCAGGTACTAACCAGGCCCGACCCTGCTTAGCTTCCAAGATCTGACAGGATCGGATGCCACAGGGCTATGGCTGCAGGCCTTTTCTTCATTAGTAGGCAGGAATTTGGTTATGCATAATTACATTTGGATTTATTCCAAAACCAGGAGGAAATGGACAGAGGGCTTTAGGCTAAAGACAAGTATTCCAACCTATATAAACAGCATTTTGAGGGATATAGAGCTGTGTGCAATGGCACATGCCTGTTGTCCCAGCTACCCAGGAGGCTGAGACTGGAAGACACTTGAGTCTATGAGTTCAAAGTTAGCCTGGGCAAACTAGTGAGACTCTTATCTCTTAAAAAAAGAAAAGGAAAGCAAGAAAGGGGGAGGAAAAGGAATGAATGAATGAATGAATGAATGAATGAATTTAGGAGAATATGACATAGTCAAGTACTTGTATTACTTAAGGGTAGGGTGAACAAGCCTGCAGCCATAGCACTGTGGCTTCCAATCCCCTCAGATCTCAGAAGCTAAGCAGGGCAGGGCCTGATTAGTACTTGGATGGGAGACCACCTGGGAATACCAGATACTGTAGTCTTGGGAGAAGGACGGGGCAACCCACTCCCCCAAAACAATCTGCCATTGAAAACCCTATGAATAGCAGACAATAGTGTTTCACCTATTGTACATAGGGTCACTATGAGTCGGACACCAACTTGACAGCACTTAACAACAACAGGGTGAACAAGGAGAATAGTGAACATGAGGTTGCAAAGGAATCAGAGATTGGAATAGGAAGGTTCTTATATACTGTTAGGCATTTTGGATCTCATAAGTGATCCAGAAGTCAACAGTTAACTTCAGTCTGAACCCTCGTCCAAAACCCAACCCTATCCAACTATAATGCCATTTCAAGTCACTAATTTCAAAGAATTACCAGGCACATGAGTGAGTGGAATACTGCAAGTTTGTCACCAGCTGAAATGATATTATCACTTGGTGAAGTTGTTAGCTAACAGATTATGGAGAATTGTGCCATGTTGCTACTGGCCCAACCATCACTAATATTATTAATTTGCTCATACTATTGAAAAGTGTGGTTATATGGCTCAGGCTTCCTCACTTATCTTCTTTTTATAATGGCATAGTTACCATGTTCTCTTTTTCTTTAGATCTTTCTACCTCCTCCTTTAAGTTTGCTTTGGTATCTCCCACTAGCCATTAAATGTTGGTTCTATCTTGTGTTAGGCAACTTACATGTTGCTATGGCAAAATAACCTGAAAGAAACAAACTTGTGGGAGGAGTGACTTATTGGGGCTCACAGTTTAGAGGATTTCAGTCCATAGAGGCAGGAAGGCATGATGGCAAGGCAGGCATGGTGGCAGAAAGGGCAGCAGAGCTTGTAACAGAGGACCTCACATTATGGCAGATCAGGAGCAGAAAGAGCTACCCGAACTGGAAGTCTGTATAAACCTCCAAAGGCCTGTCCCCAGTGACCTACTTGTGCAAAGCTCCCCTCCCAATGTTCTATAGGCTTTCACGACAGTGCCACCAACAGGGGACCAAACATTCAAACACTTGACCTTCAGGGGAGATTTTAGATTCAAACCATAACAATCCACTCCTGGCCCCCTATGTTCATGACCGTCTCACAATGCAAAATGCATTTAGTCCAACTGCAAGAGACCCCAAAGTCTTAACAGCCTCAACCTTGCTCAAAACTCCAAGTCCAAATATTGGCAGGGAGTGCAGCTCCAAGGTCTGATGTTCCTGCTCACTGTGGGAGAGATCCTGGAATTAAGCAACAAATCTTAGTCCTTGGTCATGTTTATGAATGATTTTACAAATGGACAAATGGTTTTTTTAAGAATTGAAAGGAAGCCTTGCCAGGCGCAGTGGCACACACCTGTAATTCCAGCAGCTCAGAAGGCGGAGGCAGGAGGATCGCAAGTTTGAGACCAGAGGCAGTCTGTGTAATTTAGCAAGACCCTGTCTCATAAACTAAAAAAAATGGCTGGGGGGTGCAGCTCAGTGGTCCAGCACTTGCAAAGCATGCAAGCGTGAGGCCCTGAGTTCAACCCCCAGTACCAAAAAAAAAAAAAAAAAAAAAAAAAAGAATTGAAAGGAAGAGAGTGAGGGCCAGGGCAGATAGGCTTGGGGTGAGCAGGTTGGGCATCTTGGCTGGAGTAGAGAGAGAGGAGATGAGAAGGCCAGGCAATTAGGTAGGCATGAAGAGAGGAGAGATGGATAAGTAAAGAGAAAGTTATACTTTCTGACATAGAAATCAGAAAGTAGGCAGGTCCAGCAGTGAAGATCCATGAATAGCAGCATTTATGAATCTGAGTTGGAGGTCAGTGAGGCTACAGGCTCTCTGAACATCTGTGTGAAACTGTAGATAGCTGTGGACATCTGAAAACTTCTGTAGGTTGCTCCAAACATTCCTGTAAGCGCAATGACTGGACACTGTAAATGGTGCACATCATGGATTTCTGTAGATGTCTAGAACCTGCTGAGAATGATGGAAGCTGGGGACATCTGGTCACTGTGTTGAGATAGTTGACATTGCTGAGAAGTGTGTACACTGCACTGAGGGGTGGGATTTAGGGGTTGAGTCCCTATCTTTTTAAGGGGACAGATATTCCTCCTTTCTCTTTGATCTTGTCTTCAGGTGTGTCAAATTTCTCGCACCCCTCAGCCTAGGCTGGACTGTCCAGGCTATAAAACAGGTCTTTCTCTCTATTGCAGGAGAGATGCTGCTTCAAATGAGGCTCCCCTTCCCTACACAAGACACGGAGGCCTTCATATGCAAACAGAGTTCTGGTTATAGATTAGACTATTTGTAAAGGTGCTATGGGTTACAGACCAGGGTACCTGAAAAGGGGTGTTATCTCCCAGCAACCAGGCTATTTGTAAAGATATTATCCATCAGGGAAGCACAAAGTCTTTGCCTCAGAAGAGGCTTACGTTGGTATTCATGTTACAGGTGGCTGGAAAGCACATGACTGGAAAGCAAATGGCTGGGAAATAGGTGGCTACAGAGGCCTCTTAGTTCCCTTTCTTTCTGCCCACACTCTCTATCACAAAGTCTCCACTGAGACTCAAGACAAACTTAGCTATGACAAAACAAAACACAGATTACATACTTTCGACATACAGTGGCACCGAGAAAGCATTCCCATTCCAAAAAGGAGGAATGGGGCACATTAAAGGAAGACTGATAACCAGCTATACAAACTCTGGTGATCCATACCTGGTATCTGGCACATGTGATGGTATCATCTGTGCTTGAACAGGCTTGGGAAGTTCTCCCCTATGGCCTTTTCATTTGTATCACATGTGGACCACTTGGGTTGGCTCCACCCATTGCTGGTGGCTTTCCTCAGCAGACATTTCACGTTGCTGGCATCTCCAACATTCTGTAGTCTCCATTGCAGCTTAGGCTCTACCCTCAAGGCTCCATGCACCATCCCTCCAGGGCTCTTCATAGGGAATCTGACCCTGCTATACATTGCCTGGCCCGGCAGGCTATTCTCTGGAACCTTAGTAGCAACCTTCATGACCTTTAACTCTTAGGTCCTGCATGCCCACAAAACCAGCACCAAATGGACAAAAACCTGCTGGCAGCTCAAGCAGTAGCTGAGCTCCTTTTGACCATTCCAGTAGCTTCCTCTGTGTGCCCAGGCCAGGAAACCATTCCCCTGAGCCACCCTTTTTGAGCAAGGGACCCAGGAGGCACTTGCATTTAGGTCACTCTCTTTTCAGAGGAAAGTCTTTTAAACAGGTCTACCATTTCACACCCTGGAGTCTTAGATGAGAGGGGGCTGTCCAACACCCTCTTTGATCCCAGGCCATTTCTACCATTCCAATGTGAAGTGCTTAGCTCCTTGCTAGAACTGGCCTTGTCTGCAGCAAATTCAAACTCAAGGCTTTTTTCTCTCTCTCGTTTTTTGTTTGTTTGTTTGTTTTGTTTTGTTTTGTTTGTTTGTTTGTTTTCTGGTACAGGGCGTTGAACCCAGGGCCTTGCGCTTGCATGCTTTGCAAGTGCTGGACCACTGAGCTGCACTCCCAGGCTTTTTTTTTTTTTTTTTTTTTTTTTTTTTTTTTTTTTTTTTTTTTTTTTTTTTTTTTTTTTTTTTACTTTTTGAGACAGGGTCTCCCTAAATTGCACAGACTGCATCTGGTTTCGAACTTGCAATCCTCCTGCCTCCGCCTCCCCAGCCACTGGGATTACAGGTGTGTGCCACTGCGCCCGGCAAGGCTTTTTTCTCTTACAACTGTATGTTTTTGCAATCTTTTTGCTGTGCCTTTTGTTCCATTTTTTCTTTATAAATCTGGCTAAAAGCATTGAGTAATAGCCAACACATAGTCTCACTATGCTTTTGTGGTATTTCTTCCACCACGTTAATTAGTATAGTCCTTTTGAATTCAGCCTCACTTAAATCTTTACATGTATGAAAGGCAGACAAACTCTTTGCCAGTTATATAACATGAATGGCCTGTAGTGCAATTCCCAATAGAGACCTTGTTTCCTTGTAAAACCTCATGAGCCCTATCTTTACTATCTGCATTTCTTTCAGCATTCTGGTCTTCTGAACTCCCACTGCAACCACCACTCCACTCTGCCTACAGCATTCAAGGACTCTTGCCCATATCTCCAAATTCTTCCAAATTCCTCCCACAAACAGGTTCCAGAAGCCTAAGAACCATGTGATCAGGTTTCACCACAGCAAAGACCCTACTCTCCAGTAACAATTTTCTACATCAGTCAGCTTGTGTGTCACCAAGACAAAATACCTGACAGAAACAAACAAACTTATGGGAGAAATGATTTATTGGAGCTCACAGTTTAGAGAATTTCAGTCCACAGAGGCAGGGCAGGCATAGCAGCAGGGCAGACATGGTGGTGGATCCGGCAGCAGGGCCTGTGGCAGAGGACCTCACATTATGGTGGAGGACCTCACATTATGGCACATTGGGAGCAAAGAGAGCTAGTGGAACTGGAGGCCTCCATAAAACCTCCAAAGGCCCTCCCACAATGAGCGACTTGTGCAAAGCTAGATTCCTACCTCCCAAAGTTCCATAGCCCCTCCCCCCCAGACAGTGCCACTGAGGACCAAACATCTAAATACATAACCTTTGGGGGACATTTTAGATTCAAACTGTAACAAATCTCAAGCCCTTTACTCACCTTATGCCTTTTCTCTACATGATTTTATCCAGCCTTGTGCTTCCGTTGCTCTCCAAGTCTTGAAAACTCCAAAATCTATACCATCTGTTACATGAAACCAGGCACTGTGGCACATGCCTGTAATTCTAGAAATTCAGGTTGCTGAGGCAGGAGGATCACTAGTTAGTTCAAGGCCAGAGGCAGCCTGAGTAACTTAGTGAGACCTTGCCTTAAGATTTAAAAAAAAAAATTTTTTTAAGGTCTGGGGTACAACTCGGTGGTAGAGTACTTGCCTAGATGCATAAGGCCCTAGGTTCAACCTTGCAATACTGAAAAAAAATATGTTTCTAATTTAAAAATTGAAAAAAAGAAAGAATTGCCATTTGAGCCCCAGACTGCATTTCCAACTATGTCCTGGCCTCTCACTTTTCCATGACACATGTACCTTACATTCAGGATGTGTAAAACAAGACTCTTTATCTTCCTCTCCCTCCGCAAAATCTATTCCTCCTTTTGTGTTCCTTAATTCAGTTATTATAGGAGAAAGATGTGGCAGTCCACTCACAAAAACACTCCTGAAACAATCAGCCATTGAAAACCCTATGAGAGTTGCTATGAGTCAGACATGACTCCCTGGCACCTAACAACAACAACAATTCAGTTATTAGGACACAAAGGCATCCAATCCCCCAAACTATAAAATTTAGAGTCACCTTTAAAGGAGAAAGGCTTCTTTTTTTCTTCTCATATCTACTCTGCTGCCAAAACTTGTCTATTTTAAAACCTGAGTTTACCCTTTCACCCCTGATTGTTTACATTATCAACATCTCTCCCTTCTCCCTCTCTCAGCTCTCATCTCTCATCTCAGCTGTTATTATTCCTTTATACCACTCATCACTTTCTGCAGTTATTTATTATGGTAACTTCCATGTTACACGGCAAGTATCAGATGCCCCACAGAGCTACTTCTTTCTTGCCTATATAAAAAACCTACACAAACTCCAGTTTCTCTCTTACTCCAGGAAAAAAAAAAATTCTCTGACTGCTCCCAGGCACAAGTAAAGTTGAATTTTAGAAATTAGTGTGTTTAGTCCCATGTGATAATCAGAGATCCTAACCTTAGATAAACTTATGGCATCTTCCTTCACTTCGTGCAAGGCAGGACCCACAGCTGAGGACAGGGTGTTGTGATTCCTCCTCATTTTCCTCAGCCAGCCTCTCCCCAACTCCTGACCCCACTTTCTGTGACTATTGACCTTTCCAGGTTTGGAGTTTCTCTGAACATATTAAATGATTCAAGATGACACTTTTCTTCTGGTTTCTTGGATGACTAGGAAGTTCTCTGACTGCTTTTCATCCCTTGGAGGAGAAGGAGACATGGCCTCTGTCTGGTCACCACCCCTTGCTCACCCTAGCATGGAACAGCCATCTCTACAAAGACTCTGTTAAGTCCCATCATACTTGCAGGCACTCAGCTTGGGCAGGATATCTGTCTGTCTGTCTGTCTGTCTGTCTGTCTGTCTGTCTGTCTGTCTGTCTGTCTTTGAGACAAGAGTCTTGTTATAAAGCCCAACCTGACCTCAAACTCACTGTGTAGCCCAGGTCAGCTTTGAACTTGCCATTGTCCTGCCTCAGCCTTCTGAGTGCTGGAATTACAGGCATGCACCACTACACCCAGTAGGATGTCTTTCAAAATGACTCCAGAAGCTGTGCATGGTGGTACACACCTGTAATCCCAGCACTCAGGAAGCTAAGGCAAGATAGCACAATTGAGGGCAGCCTGGGCTATATAGCAGGTAAGTTATAGGCCAGCCTGAGCTACATAGCAGGACACTGTCTCAAAAAAATATGTATATAATTAATTAATTAATTAATTAATTCTAGGCAAGCACCAATAAATCTCATTTTACTTCTGATCCCAGGAAATAAATACCTTAGACTGACTGCTTGGGGAGTGCAGTTACTACCAAGGCAGCTCTCCCCCTTTTTTTCAGTAACAACTTTATTAGGAGGTAGTCATGTATCATTTAACAATGAAGACACATTCTGAAAAATGTGTTGATAGATTATTTTGTCATTGCTTGAACATCACAGAATATAGGTAAACAAACCAGGATGGCTGCGATGTCACTAGGTGTTATGGGACCACAGTGGACTATGTGGCCTGTTGTTGACAGAAGTGTCATTATGCAGTGGATGACTGTATGGTGCACACATCATAAAATTCATGTTTTAAAAATATACAATTGAAAGCTGGGCACCATGGCATATGCCTGTATCCCATCAACTCATGAGGCTGAGACAGGAGGATTGCAAGTTTGAGGACAGAAGCAGCCTACACAACTTAGTGAGAAGACCCTGACTCAATAAAAAATTTAAAAAGGGCTAGGGTACAGTTCGGTCATAAAGAACTTGTCTAACATGTGCAAGGCTCTGAATTCAGTCTCCCAGGATAGGGGGATTTTTTAAAAAGTGGGTTTTAGTAACCTCACATAAGTTTGTGCAGTAATCTCCCCTCTCTAATTTCAAATATTTTTATTACCCAAAAAAAGAAATCCTAAATCCATTACCAATCATCCCCCATTTGCTGCTTCTCCCAGCCCCTGGAACCCACTAATCTATTTTGCATTTCTGTGATTGTTTTTTTCATTCTGGAAATTTAATGTAAATGGAATCATACAACCTGTGGTCTTTTGTGCCTGGCTTCTTTCATTTAGCATAATGTTTTCAAGGTTTATCCATGCTAGAGCATAAATCTGTACTTCAATTTTTTTCATGGCTGAAACTATTCCATTGTTTGGATATACTATATTTTCTTTTCCCAGAAGTTGATGGACATAACAGGTTGTTTCTATTTGTTTGCTATTATGAATAATTCTGCTATGAACATTCATATGCAAGTTTTTGTACCGACATATGTTTTCAGTTCTCTTGAGTGTATGCCTACAAGTGAAACTGATGGGTCATGTGGTGATTCTGTTTAGCTTTTTGAGGAACTGCCAAAATGTATTTTAAAGCTGCTGTATCATTTACATTTACGTTACCATCAGCAATGTGTTGTTGTTGTTGTTAGGTGCCGTCGAGTCGATATCCAACTCATAGTGACCATCATAGGGTTTTCAATGGCGACTATTTCAGGATTGCCTTGGGAGTGGATTGCCAGGCCCTTCTTCCATTTTTGCAGTGCTGGGAATTGAACTCAAGACCTCAGAGACTGCAGCACAGCACTCTACCAACTGAGCTAAATCCCAGCCCGTCAGCAATGTGTAGGGGTTTTAATTTTTCCACACTCTGGCCAACACCTGATATTGATTGACATTTTTATTTTAGCCATCCTACTAGGCATGATGCTTGCTGAAAGTGAAGAGAATTTGAAACATTTACTGATGAAGATCAAAGAACACAGCCTTGGGTATGAATTGAACTTCAACATCAAGAAAACAAAAATATTTACAACTGGTCAATAAGCAAATTCATGATAAGTGGAGAAAAAGTTGAGATTGCCCAAGATTTTGCTTTACTTGTTTCTACAATCAACACCCACCGAAGCAGCAGTCAAGAAATCAAAAGACACATAGCATTGGGAGATTTCTTTAAAATTTTGAAAAGTAAAGATGTAACATTGAAGACAAAAGTGCACCTGACTCATGCAATGGTATTTTCAGTGGCATCATATACTTGTGAAAGCTCCATATTGAATAAATGAGACAGGAAAAGAACAGAACCTTTTGAATTATGGTGCTGGAGATAAATATCAAATATACCATGGACTGTCAAAAGCACCAACAGATCTGTCCTAGAAGAAGTATAGCCAGAGTGCTCCTTGGAAGCAAGGATGGCTAGGCTGCATCTTAGTATTTCGAACATGTTGTCAGGAGGAACCAATCCCTGGAGAAGGACATCATGTTTGGGAGAGTGGCGAATCAACAAAAAAAAAGTAGGACCCTCAACTAGATGGATTGACACAGTGTCTGCAACAATGGACTTAAACATAAAAAAGATCATGTGCTTGGCACAGTGTCAGGGAGTGTTTTGTTCTATTATACATAGGGTCACTATGAGTCAGACCTAACTTGACAGCACCTAACAACAACTAGGCATGAAGTAGTACCCTACTGAGGTTTTGATATATTTCCCTGATGACTAATGATGTTGAACTTGTCAGGTACTTATTGGCCATTTATATAGCTTCTTTAGAAAAAAAATCTACTGAATCTTTTGTTCATGTTTAAATTGGGGTATGTATATTCTGATCATTGAGTTATTAGAGTTCATTTTTCTTCTTGGTTTTTTGAGACAGAGCCTCATGATACATCTCAGGCTGGCTTGGAACTCCCTATGTAACTCTGGCAGGCCTTGAATTTACAATCCTCCTGCCTCTACCTCCCAAGTGCTGGTTTTACAGGAGTGTACCATCATGCCTGGCCTGAGTTCTTTATATATATTCTGAATTTTTTAAACTTACTTTTTTTTTTTTTTTTTTTTTTTTTTTTTTTTTTTTTTTGAGAGAGAGTCTTGCTATACTGCTAAGGCTAAATTTTACAATTCTCCAACCTCAACCTCCCAAGTGTTGGGATTACAGGCATAAGCAATCAAGCCCAGCTCCTTGCCCTCTTTTTAAAGCCTGTTGAAAGGTACCAATAACTATGGTCTTTCCCATGTAGATTTTCCATACTGTCGTACTATAGTAGGGTAGGACAGGGAACTGTTGTCAAGCTTGGTTTTTTGGTTTGTTTGCTTTTTTTTTTTTTTTTTTTAGGTTCTTAGGGGTTGAACCCAGGGCCTTGGGCATACTTTGCAAGTGCTCTACCACTGGGCTGCACCCCCAGACCATTTTTTATTTTTTATTTTGAGTCAGGGTCTTGCTAAGTTATACAGACTACCTGGGGCCTCTAACTCTCAATCCTCCTACCTCCACCTCCAGAGTCACTGGGATTACAGGTGTGTGCCACTGCCCCTGGCACCTTACACATATATTGCAAGTTCTCTATCACTGAGCTGCACTCTCAGTCCATTTTTTTCTTAATTTTATCTTGAGACAAGGTCTCACTAAGTGACTCAGGCTGCCTTTGGCCTCAAACTTGCCATCCTCCTGCTTCTGCCTCCCATATTGCTGGGATTACAGGCATGTGGCACCTTGTTTGGCTCCTTGTCGGGTTTTTTAAGTGGTTCTCTTGCAAGTATGGCATATAAACCCCTCACCAGAAAAATCCTCTCTTTCTCATTTCTAACCTTTTTGCTCTTCAATCTTTTTATGACCCTAAGATGGATAAAGGGATAAGAATAACAAAAGTAGGGCTGTGAATACAGCTAAGTGGTAAAATGCTTGCTACCATGCAAATGGCATGGGGTTTGATCCCCAGCACCAGAAAAGAAAAAATAACAAAAATAATTTTTACCTGCTCCCTTTATAAACCCTACATAGTTGTGGAGACTGTACAACTTACCGTCCAAACCAAAACACTTTCAAATGAAAGGGTACACTAAAATATGAAAATTATGTAAATGATTAAAATATCCATTAACTGATATTGCTGTTGTCAGGTGCCATCCAATCAGTGCCCAACTGAGTGCCATATGTACAACAGATGAAAACACTATTGTTACTGCTTCTCTGCTATTCATAGGGTTTTCAATGGCTGATTGTTTCTTTGGGAGTAGGTTGCCGGCTCCTTCTCCCAAGCCTACAGCACATGTTGCTTCCAGACAGTCTCCTATCCATGTACTAACCAGGTCCACCCCTGCTTAGCTTCTGAGATCTGATGGGATCAGATGCCACAGTGGTATGGCTATAAGCCATTAACTGATAAATGGATTTTGTTTGTAGAGTTAGTGATTCAATGATTTTCTTCAAATCCTTTCAAAAATATATTTTTTCTAGAAGTTAAAACAAGAAAACTATCCATATCAACAACCTTCTTTACACTGATTATCTAAACACTAATAAACAACCTAAGCACAACCAGCCATCCTGGTGTAAATCCATGTACCTTAACCGGTGTCCCTCATCTTATGCTCCTCCCCTCTCTTCTTGCCCACAGGGACTCTCAGCTCTCCTTCTCCACCACTTGGAAGCCAAGTGAAGAAACATCAGGGCTGAGTCCTGGTGATTTCTAACTAATGTCATGATGCCACCTTCTTTTCCATTCTCCTCACAAGGTGTGGGTCACACCTGCCATTCCGCTACCTTCTTAACATCCTAGATGAGAAGTACAGAAGTCCATGGAGCTCTTAGATCTCCAGATATACAGAGGGGTTCCTGTTGAGAGGCAGGAAGCGAGGTGGGATACATGACCCTTCCATTCTTTCTAACCCCCTCTCTATTACCTTATTCTTCTCAGTTTGAAGGAAGCTTTCCTAGTCACAGAGAGAAGAGCCCAGGTAAAAAGGGTTCTTGCCATTTATATATTCTTTCAACTGTTCTGTGTTTTAAATTCTCAGCTCCAGAATTAGCAGTTGAGAATTAGGTTACTTCACTTAATCTGTTTTTCTTCTTCTTCTTCCTCTCTTTCTCTCTCTCTCTCTCTCTCTCTCTCTCTCTCTCTCTCTCTCTTTCTGTGTGTGTGTGCGCGCATGTGTGTGTGTGTGTGTGTGTGTGTGTGTGTGTGTGTTTTGTTGTTGTTGTTGTCTTTGCAGTGCTGAATGGAAATTGAACTCAGGGCCTTGCCCATGCTGGACAAATGCTCTACCACTGAGCTATCTCCCAGCCCACTTCTCCATTTTTCTATCTCCTGAGATCCATGGTGAGTCCATGTCCCATGGTCTGAACATGGTGGTCAAGGAGAAAAAAAAAACACTTTTTTTTTATTCTGGAATATACATAAAATATGTGTGTGATACTCATATTTATACACCAACATGTTGAAAGGGTTATACATGTAGAAGGAAACACTGTAATTGTTCGCTAGACCACAGCTAGTCAAGTGAATCCTCTCTTCCATTATCCAGTTCCTCATCCCCCTGACCCCTGGCAGCACCTCAGCTAGACAACAGTTCTTCCATGCAAACCTACATTTCTAAATTATCTCAGTGTGGAGTAGTCCTGCCAGTGAAAGGCAGAAATGATCATCCACTGACCCTTACTGCTAACCAAAGATGTATACAATAGAACAAGGAGGTCCCTGGGGAATTTCCTGGGGTTCCTGTGTATATCACTGCTTGGCAGCAACCTCATTTCCCTTTGAGAAATGTCAACCACCGCAGCCAACACACAATTCCTCCTTGCCTGTCCATGGTGAGTTGCCTGAGACAGGAAAGCACTATTGTGGCCCCTAAGGAAAGGGAGCGTCCTTTCTTAGACAGTTAAACTACCAAGACAATAAAGGCCAGCATTGCATAAGTGGGAAACAAACATTCTGTAATTGGGTAATTAGATAAAACTTTGAAAGGCTAACTGGGCACAGTGGCATACACCTGTAATCCCAGCAACATAGGGGGCTGAGGCAGAATAATTCCAAGTTCAAGGCCAGAGACAACCTGTGCAATTAGTGAGATCCTGTCTCAAAAATTAAAAGGGGGCTAGGAGTGCAGTTCAGTGGGAGAGCACTTACCTACCTTGCACAAGACTCTGGATTTAACCCCACAGTGCTGGGAAAGAAAATAAAATAACTTTGAAAGGTCCCACCCCCAAATCCTCTACCTGTGTTCCTTCCAGGTATCAGATGCTTTGAGTTAGTAAGTACATGATAAAACCAGTTGATCAGCACAGTGCCTCATTTTCTTCCTGCTGTCATTAAGAACCAAGTTCCCTAATTGAAGACCCATCTCCCTCAGTCACTGGGGGCATCATTGCTACTGGGTCATAAAGGCCACTTCTTCTGCAGTCTATATGAGCTGGAGAGAATCTTCTTATTCCACATCCAAAATAAGGTTGGCAGTAGGACAACCAAATGTGTTCTCTGCCACCTCTAAATTTCAAGAAGCCTTATAAATTGTAGAGAATATAGATCTATATTTCAGTCTACCAGATCTTCCTTCAGAAGATTTCCTAAAGAAAGGAGTCCCTGTATTTTCATGGATTTCTTTCCCACCTTCTGGTATGTGTGTGTCTAAGATATCTAGATCAATACTGGTGATACTGGCTACTTCCATTCCCCAGGCCTTATATGTATGGTGTACTCAGTGTAGACCAGTTTTATGGCCTGTAGGATAGTGACATGGTCAAGATCCCAACTGGACATGACATATCCCTGTGGCAGCATGTTCAAGGCATATATTTCTACTATATATGCAATTACCTTTATTAGAAAGGGGAAAAAATGCATTTGCTACCTCACACACTGGTTCCAGGGACTGTGTTCCAGAAAGAAAATTAAATCTTGATCAGTCACTGCAATAGGGGTCACCAACTAACTGAGCTTGTTTAATCCACTGTTGCTTCCAGAGCCATCTCAGTATGGCAGTGGCCATATTGAGGAAGTGAACTATAATTTTAAAGTCATTAACTGGGGGTCTAATCTTTGTGATTCCCACAGAGGTATGGTATTGGTTTTGAATTATTATTCTGGTGGTTTCCATTTGAGCTTTCCAAGCACAGTTACGCTTTCCATGCATAGTCTGTATGACTATTGATTCCAATTCTGTGCTTCACTCAGCAACTGCAGAAATAATCACTGGGTCTATTTGAATATACATCCAGGTTAGAACATCACTCATCATCTGAGGACCATTAGACCCACTCCAGTCAGAGACTATAATTAATTTATGGACCTATAGGACTCTCCTGTTAGCTCAGAGCCAGTATTCTTTACTCTCTGAAAGATGTATGTCTCTCCCTTTACACACACTCCAGGACACAGCTACCAGAGCAAACAGTCCTGGTCCCTTTCCAAAAGGCAAGAAGAAGTTTTCAAAGTTTGCCAGGGTGTGTTTTATAGGCCTTTCCTGCAGGTGTTTGATGTCCTTTCCATTCTGAGCATCTGGGTCTGTTGTCAATTTCAGGTCTATGAACTGGAAGATGAGCTGTGACTAAGTAGTGGCTCTATTCAGATCTCTGTTCACCAAACCTGAAGCTTTGTTTTGGTTTAGTATTCATATCACAGAAAGCCTGTGCAAGTCACCTGTTGCTCTCATTCCCATGGATACCTTACACAGAAACCTCTGAGGATCAGGCTCTTTTCGATTATTTTTACCAAGCCTACTCCAGCCTATTGTGATAATCATGCCCACTTTGCTTCCAGTAGTTAATTGGCCACATTTGTACTCAGTCACCATTCGCTCCAGATACCTGCTGATAATAGGAAACAAGTTTCAGCTTCAATGTTTCCTACCAACAATCCCAGCCTATGGACTTCTGAGACATTTCCGGCTCTTCAATCCACAAGCCTGGGGAAGTGAAAGTCCTCCCTGCCTTGTCAAGAAGATGTACTTAAGAGGTAAGTGGGCAAAACATGTATGTCAGATTTAGAAGGTTGATACTCAACCCCATGTCACTCTCCATGTACCCTGTATGTACTTGTTAGGAAACATTGAAATGTTTCCCAAACTTCTTGCCAGCTTAATATTGGCTTGAGGTTCTACCACTGAAGGCAGGAAAAGGAGGGTTCAGGCCACTCCTACCTCTGGCAAAAGCAGCCAATTGCAGACAATAAATGGCTGCAGCAGGACTAACAGTTCCAATCATGTTGGTTTCCACTCAGGCCACTTGTCATCTGGAGCACCTCAGCAGTGAATGTGAGCTCACAGGCTTCAACCACAGCGACAGCAGCTCCCTGATCTTTAGATGAACCCATGTCTCCATTTTGTTCCTCCAGCTCATCTAACACCTTTGTACCAAATCCTCAGCATTCCGTCTCTTTCTGCTTGAGATGTCTACAGTAATTTTCCCCCCATTGGACTCCTGATACAACACACTTGCAAAAGCCAATTCAGCATTCCAGTCTCCTAAAGTCTTTGAATTCCTCTCCTATCAGTTGTTTACAACTCAGCCTGCATATTGCAATCATTTATAAGCCTGAGAAGTATGGATGCCCCACCCTTCCAGAGATTCTGGTTGAATTGCCCAGGCACCAGTGCTTGCTTGTATTAACTGGATTTTTGAGGTAGGGTCTCACTGTGTATCCCAGGTTGGCCTGGGATTCTCTATGTAGACCAGGCTGGCCTCAGACTTGATCCTCCCACCTCAACTTCCTGAGTGCTAGCATTATAAATGTGTGCCACCACATCCAGCTGGCACCACTGCTTTTAAAATTCCTCCTGGTCATTTCAATGTGTAGTCAGCTTTGATATCCAATCTGTCTATCATGCCAAGGGATTCCTGGCCTTTCCTTATTATTCTGAGTGGGCCAGCAATGCTTCAAGGGTACATGAGCCAACCCCTCAAAACATTTAGAATCATTATTAAAAGATTATCAGTGAGGTGAGATTTCAGGTGATTTGAATTTTCTTTCTTATGCTTTACTGAACTGTTTTAATGAGCAGTGTTTTAAATTATTTTGAAGTCAAGCTATTTTCATGGTACAAAACAAAAGGATCCTCCTGTCTGCCCTAGCACATAACTCTACTCACATCACTAAGTCCAACCCAAACTAAAATTATATTCCACCACCCTTATTTAAGCATCTTCAAATCCATTCTTGAAAACATCACAGGAACTTTTGAGAAGGTAAATATGCAATGGCTTACAGATGAGTAGATTGTACCCCTTGCTACTGTTGTGGTTTTGTGATGGATGAATGGAACCCCTGAACTGGCCACTCTAGGTACAAGCAAGCTCATCTGTTTGACCCAGCATGCTGTACAAATCGTTTCATATTGACATTTCCTTGCTTATTTCACACCCTTTATCTGTCCCCCTTGCTCCACCTCAGGCCATTTAATGTTTAAATTTTGATTACTGACAGCAAAATGAGAAGCAGAGAATGAAGCAATGCCTGCACCAAATAAGAGATTGCCTCCTTAAGCAGACCAGATACCCCCTCTTGAGGCAGGAAAAGCTCAAAAGGTTAAGTTTCAGAGACTTTGAGGGTTGGACTACTTGAATTTTTTGGTTGAACTAACTGGTATCTTTGATTTTACTTTCCAATTTAATCTGATCCAATGTTTCCCAACTTTTTTCATATCATGGCTCATTTGAACCCTCACTGCCTCATACTTGACTTTGTAGTCACACCCAGAAACATCAAACTTTCATGCTCTTGGGCTATTGTCCATGCCATTTCCTCTGGATGATGCATTCTTCAGGTCAGATAAGCCCCCAAAACATATAGGTGCATACCACATACCAGGCACTGTGCTAGGCTCTAGCATTATATCATTCCCTCTCTGCTGCCATCAGCTCTGGTAGCCTTGCCCAAATGTCACCTTCTCAATAAATTTTTCCTTGACCTCACCAGAAGGAGAATTAATGGTTTTCTCATTCTCTGTTCCAACCTAGTTATTTATATATGAAATAAGCCATTGTTTTTGTTAGGTGTCTTCAAGTCAGTGTCCAATTCATAGAGACCCTATGTACAACAGACAAAACACTATGGGCATGCTTCTCTGTTATTCATAGAGTTTTCAATGGTGGATTGTTTTGGGGGAGTGGGTTGCTGGGTCCTTTTCCCAAGCCTACAGCACCTGGTGTTCCCAGGCGGTCTCCCATCCAAGTACAGACCTGACCCTGCTTAGCTTCCAAGATCTGATGAGATTGGACACTACAGTGGTATGACTGCAGGCTCAATAAGCCATTTGCATTCATAAATATAATATTCCTAATTTAGTCAATTCAAAAGTTACTCTACAAATGAGAACCCTTGTCCCTAAAGAGCTAGGGAAAAGAAGGAGTTGCTTCCTATTGGAAGATTTTCTGGATACTCCATCTACCCCAAGCTCAGATCCATAGCTCTCTGAATCAGTTGGGATACTTCCAGCTCTAATAGAAAATGGGGATAACAATATTCACATAACAAAGAGTCTCTAGCATGTGTGAGGACCTGGGTTTGATCCCCAGCTTTAAAGAAAGAGAGAAAGAAAAGAAAGAGAGAGAGAGAAGGAAGGAGAAAGAAAAGAAACAATCTGAAGATGGTTTGCTCAGGTCCTCAAAAATGTCAGGGAACTGGGTCAGGATTTCCAGATTTCCCAGCTGAGTCCACATGGACACATGAGGACAGCATCTCTAAGCAACACCTCTCCCAGGCCCCCTCTCCAGGTGGAATGGAAGGGCAGCCTTTCCTTCTATCTCGGCTTTTCCTAGGAGGGAAAAAGTCTTCCTGGAACTCCTCCATTGATGATCCTTCTCGTTTCATCACCCAGAACTTGGATATGTTCTTTTCCTGAGCCAAATACCATCATCCCTTCTATGTAAGGGGAACGTGTTCCAGGAGCCCACGGAGGATAGCAAAGGTCCCAGATGCTCAAGTCCCTTACATGAAACAGCATAGTATTTGTATATAACCTATTAAAATCCTTCCACATACTTTAAATCATCACTAGACTACCTATAAAACTGAATAAAATGTAAATGCTTTGCAAAAAGTTATTATACTATATTGTTTAGGCAATAATGACAAGAAATAAAAGTCTGTACGTGTTTGGTACAGGTGTAAGCATCACAGGCCTAATCACATTTTCAAATCACGGTTGGTTAAACCCATGGATGCTAAACCCACAGATAAAGAGGGCTGACTGAACAGTCAGATGACCACGCTTAACTGAGATTAACGGTCCTCAGGCCAGCGGCATCAGTATCACACTGGGACTTGTTAGAAATGCAAATTCTTAGGTCTACAGAGTCAGAAACTCTGAGGATGGTGGCACACACTTGTAATCCCAGAATCTTGGGAGGCTGGGGCAGGTTTCTGAGTTCAAGGCCAGAGGTGATAGCCTGTGTAACTTAGTGAGACCCTGTCTCTAAAATAAAAAATTAAAAAGGGGCTGGCAGTGCTGCTCAGTGCTAGAGCATTTGCCTAGCTTGCAGAGGCCCGGGGTTCCCTAGTACTGAAAAGAAAAAAAAAAAAAAAAAGAAAGAAAGAAAAAAAAAGGAAAAAAGGAAAGAAAAAGAAACTCTAGAGGTGAAATCCAAAATTCTGGGTTTTAACAAGCCCTGAAGGGGATTCTGATGCCAGCCAAAATTTGGAATGACTGGTTTAGAACAATGGTTCATCCTGATCTTACAGGAGGGGCTCACCTACCTGAGCATTTTGCCTCCTGGAATAAAATCAGGATTCTACAGACTATTAGCTAAGGATAAAGAGGAGGATGGCGTTGGATAGAGAGCATGGTCCTCCTATTACTGTATTTCCATCTATGTTATCACTAATTGCATTATTTACCCATTGATTTTTCTTGCTCACTCCATGACTCATCTGCATGCTTCCTGGGAGCATGGATTTTGTCTTTTATTAGTGTTTCCATCCCTAGCACAATAGAAACACTCAATTAATCATTCCTGGACAAATGTATAAATATTAACGTGGCCTCTTCTTTCCAATTGTCCAGCCCCTTAACAGCTGCATCCTGCCGCTTTCCATTCAAGGAACATTTTCACGTCAGCTCTTGTGAGTGAGCCAAGAGCTGCCTCTTCCAGAGAAGTCTGAGAACAATTATTCCTTTGCACACAGGATCAAGTGGAGACCCCAATGTCCTGAATGCTTGTTGGACTTTTCTGCACATTCATTTTTGTTCAGGGGTATCCTCAGAGAGCTGTGCAATCCAATAGCACAGAACTGAATATGTTGATTGCCAAGCTAAGTTCTGGCTGCCAACTCCTAGCTGGGGCTCTCTCTGAGAGAAAGCTGTATACTTGGCCTGGACATAAGCCTACAGGCTTTGTGCACAGCAAGAACAGCATTGGGACAATGGCAGCAAGCAGCAGCACTCATTTTGTTCTGTCCAGCACAGTGACCTGGACAAGCCTCTTGGGGTTCCTGAAACCACTTGTATTAGGTAGGACACTTTGGGTTGCAAGTGACAGAAATGCAAATGCAATGTGGTGCAAACAAAGGGGAGGGAGAAAGAATCCCAGGGTAGTATCAGCTGCAGCTGCAGCTGAATCCAAAATGTTCCTCTTCATGGCTCAACTGAGTCTCTTGTACTTGGCATCATTCTCTGGCAATCTTTGACAAAGCAAGTCCAGGAGCAACTCTGGACTTAACATCGCTTCTGCTTGGTACTCACAGCAGAAAGCAGGCCCCTCTTTCACAAAAGTGTAAAGCAAAAGTCCTGGGGCGAACACTCATGTCCTGACTTAATTCACATGGACAGTCTAGTACACACAATGGCTCAGGTTGACCTACATGCTCAGCTTGAAGTAGGGATGCTGGGTCTGGCAAGGGTCAGTCTTACCTGAACCATATGAACAGAGAGAGAGGAAAGTTGCCCACCCAAACCCCCAAATCACAATGCTGTTATCAGAGGAGAGAGAATGGCTGCCAAGGAGGCAAAATCCACAGATGCCCAGTCTGTGTGCCCACTGTTCCTTATTTTGGATGCCTGAGTAACACTTCATTAAAAAGGCACCAACATACATGCAGAGCTGGGTGGGTACCATTTTTCAAATAAGGAAAAAATTAAAGTGTCTCCTAAAGGCAGAAAATGCAGGTTCTTTCACTTTCTCACTGGCTGGAAATAGCTCCCAGCTCTCCAGAGCAGTGCTGGGGGTGGCACCCACCACCTCTCCTTGGCGTAATTTAATCCTCCAGAGCATCTGCCTCAGCAGCACCCACTCAGCTGTGCTCCACCTCCTCCCTCCTGTGGTTTCTTGGTCTGCTTTATGGTCTTTTGTAATCACCAGTCAGCATCTGCCATTTTGTATCCTGTAGCAGGAAAGATTGTTTTTCCCCTTTACCCTTCTTCCTCTTGAGGTTGAATGCAGAGTAGATTCACATAACACAAAGAGGCAGGCAGCTTTTTTAGCATAATAACCTCAAGGTCTCCAAGCCGGGAAGTGGGGAGGGCTTGGATTCTTTCCTATGCCACTCCCCTGGGCAGGCTTTCTCTTTCCAGCACTCTCCTGGCTCAAAGCCCTGGCTCCATCCAGGAAAGAACTGGATGAAGCTGCAGGGCCGACAATTCAGACCAAGAAATGGGCAAAACGTTAAGGGAAGGAAGAGCCATGGAAGAGAAGGAAAGGGCAGGAAAAATCCAAGGAGAGTAGAAAGCAAAGGCGAGATTGCTCTGCTGTCTTTTGCAGGGTCTATATTGGCTTGGGTTTAGCTCAGTTGGTACAGTGCTACTCTATACTCTCCGAGGACCTGGGTTCGATCCCCAGCACCACAAAAATGGGAGAAGGACATGGCAATCTACTCCCAAAACAGTCAACCATATGACAGTCGCTGTGACCCCACTCCACAGCACCTAACAACCACATATTTTTTTCCACCTGCAAGTGGATGCCAGTGCAAGCTATATAAGGTGATACAGTCTTTTAAATTGACGAAAAATCAAAAACTGAGTCCCTTTCCCCACCTAATTTTTACTAGAAGATCAAGAATTTTTAATAAAATAACTGGAAGATGGATAGCAAAGGAAGAAGAGGCATTCTGATTTAAACAGCTCTAAATTGAGATTCTGCACAGCAAGGAGGAAAACCACGAAAGGAGCTGGTGAAATAGGGTGAAGAAACCACTCCTGACTCTCCAGATCCCCAGTAGACCCTCTAAAGACAGTTTTATAGACTTGGTGTCTATGCCTCATCAGCAATTCCATTTGTGGCCTGGATTAAACAGCTGTTTCCTTTCCAACACAGAGGTTATCTGGTGTGATTAGGTCGCTATTTATTTTTAAAAGCATTCACTAATAAATTGTAAGGCATCATAAAATAAATATTTTTCTGATTTCAAAAGTTGTATTGAACTTATTTCTCAAGAGAATATATTTCTTCCCCTCTACTGAACTCGTCAGACTCCACTACATGTGAATGTTATGAGACTTTTCAAGGAATTCACTGTCTTCCTGCTGAATCAGAGCAGCTGACTTATCTAGTTCTGGGTTTCTTCTTATGAAACTCTTCTTTCTACAAACCCAAAAGCCTCATTTGGTTTCCTTCCTCCTGCCCTCACTGCTACAACTTTTTCTGTCTTTTGTGCCATGATTGTTATGGCAGACAGGAGCCTTCTGTGTTAGCCAGCTTTTCATTACTGTAATAAATACCTGAGATAAACCAACTTATAAAGAGAAAAGGATTGTTTTTGGGCTCACCATGTGGGAGATTTCAGTTCATAATCAATTGGCCCTGTTGTTTTTGGACCTATGGCAAGACAGTGTATCACAGCAAAAGCACTTGACAAAGAAAAACCTATTCTCCTCATGGCTGAGATGAGAAAGAAAAATAAATAAATAAAAGGAAAAAATGATGGTCACACAATTCCCCTTAAGGGCACACCCTCAATGACCCAATGGCCCACACCCAGGAGATCCTGCCTTTTAAAGTTTCCGCCACCATCCAGTGGTGCCAAGCTTATGACTAAGCCCTTTGGGGGCATTCCAGATTGAAACTATAGCACTAGTTAAACACTAAGGAATTAATTAAAGGATATTAAGCAACATAATACACTTCTGAGAAGACTAGGGAACCAATCTTGGACTAGGAAACTACTCCCATAGACTCTCCCCCAACATACCAGTAATCTTATTCTATTGTACAACAACAATTATTCTAATGTACAACTTAATTGGTCTTATTATGATATTTCCATACATGTACATTGATATTATGATATTTCCATTTCATTGTACATTGCTCACGTTCACCTCTCCCATTACCTTCCCATTACCATTACCTCCCATTACCATTACTCACGTTCACGTTCACGTTCACCTCTCCCATTACCTTCTCATGACCCCCCAGCCCCAAATCCTCCTTTCCCACCAATGGTCCCCTTTCTACTTACATATGTTTTTTGTGAGTATATCTATCTATGCCTGCAGCCATACCACTGTGGCATCCAATTCCATCAGATCTCAGAAGATAAGCAGGGTTGAAGCTAGTTAGTACTTGGACAGGAGATTACCTGGGAACACCAGGTGCTATAGGCTTGGGAGAAGGACCCAGCAACCCACTCCCAAAGCACAATTAGTCACTGAAAACCCTGTGAACAGAAAAGCATGACACTAGTGTTTGGTCTGCTGTACATAGGGTCACTATGAGTCATATACTAACTCGATGGCACCTAATAACAACAACAACATATCTATCTATATATGATGTGATATTTCCTTTCTTCTTGCCCCTTCTACTTTTTCTTTTGTCTATTTTCTTTCCCTACATAGACCTCTTCTACTTTCATGACCTATGTGTTTTAATGATGAATATATTGAGATCTAACATCCACATGTGAGAGAGAACATGTGATGTTTATATTTCTGGGTCTGCTTATTTCACTTAAAATGATGATCTCTGGGTCCATCCATTTTCCAGCAAATGGAATAATTTTGTCCTTCTTTATGGCTGAGTAAAACTCATATATATATATATATATATATATATATATATATATATATATACACACACACACACACACACACACACACACACACACACACACACACATATATATATATATATATATATATATATATATATATATATCACAATTTCCTTATCCACTCATCTGTTAAGGGACACTTAGGTTGGTTTAGCTAATATCTTGGCTATTGCGAATAATGCCACAGTAAACATGGATGAGCAGGCATCTCTGTGGTACACTGACTTACATTCCTTCAAATATTCACCCAGGAGTGGTATAGCCAGGTGATATGGTAATTCTATTTTCAGTTTTTTGAGGAACCTCCATACTGATTTCCATAGTGGCTCCACCAACCTGCATTCCCACCAGTAGTGTAGTAGAGTTCCTTTCTCTCTGCACCCAGTCAGCACTTATTGTTGTTTGTTTTGCTAATAGCAGCCATTCTGAGGAGAGTGAGATAGTGTCTCCGTGTAGTTTTGCTTTGCATTTCCCTGATGGGTAAGGACATAAAATATTTTTTTCATATTCGTATTGTTGTTGTTGTTGTGTTGTTGTTAGGTGCCCTCAAGTCAGTATCCGACTCACAGCGACTTACAGTGACCCTCTGTACGACAGGGGAAACACTATTGTCAGTGCTTCTCTGCTGTTCATAGGGTTTTCAATGGCAGATTGATTTTTGGGAGGGGGTTGCCAGGTCCTTCTCCCAAGTCTACAGCTTCTGGTATTCCCAGGTGGTCTCCCATCCAAGTACTAACCAAGCCCAACCTGCTTAGCTTCCGAGATCTGATGGGATCGGATGCCACAGGGCTACAGCTGCAGGCTCATATACGTATTGGCCATTTTTATTTCTTCTTTTGAGAAGTCTCTGTTCAGATCTTTTACTCATTTTTTGATTCAAACTCTGCTTTTGTGTGTTTAATATTTTGTTGCTGTTGTTTGTTTGTTTGCTGCAAAATTGGGGTTGAACCTGTAAGAGCAGGCCAAAGATCATTTTTTAATTCACTCTAGTTCCTTGAAAACCAGTCCTTAACAAAAGCTGATAAGGGGAGCAAACTGATAAGGGGAACTGTGTCACAAGATGGCTGAACCTGCCGAATTCCTGTAAAAGGGGTAAATTTTAAAAAATAGTGTATTGTCACAAGATAACCCTGTAAAGGGTCAAACCTGAGGAATTCCTGTTAAGGATTGGGCCCTGGGCTCTGGGAAATGTAAACTTATATTGTATTTCCCTTCCCCCTTAACTACTACATTCCTGTAAAGGGTCAAACCTGAGGAATTCCTGTTAAGGATTGGGCCCTGGGCTCTGGGAAATGTAAACTTATATTGTATTTCCCTTCCCCCTTAACCACTACATTCATCTTCTGCACTTCTGCTTTGCCACCCCTATAAAACCCAGACTGATCAGACCTGAGGTGCTGTCCCCTCCAAGTCTACTCTTGAGATGTGGGGGAGCCAGCTGGCCAGTCTTTCTTAATTAAACCTCCTTCTGCTCTGGATCCATTTATGTCTTGGAGTATTTCTTTCTGGGTTCAAGCCTCTGGGTACAACAAACCTAGGGTCTCACACATGCTTTGCAAGCACTCTACCACTGGGCTGCACCTCTAGCCCATATTTTGAGACATGGTCTCACTAAGTTACACAGGCTCCCTCTGGCTTCAAACTTGGAATCCTCCCATGTATTCCTCCCAGTTTGCTGGAATTACAGGCATGAGCCACCATGTCCAGCTTTGTGTTTAATTTTTTTTAGCTCTTTATATATTCTAGATATTAATCCCCTGTCTGATGTATAGCTATCAAAGATTTTCTCCCATTCTGTAGGTTGTCTCATCCCTCTAGTAATTGTGTCCTTTGCTGTGCAAAAGCTTTTTAATTTCATGCAAATCTATTTGTCAGTTCTTGCTATTGTTTCCTGTACTATTCTCAGTAGAATCTTCTAACAATAACCTCTCTATTGCCACTGGATGCCACTTAGTATATCTGACAAGAATTCTTTTTATAATCTCAGAGGGTGCTAGTCACATTGTAGACATCTGAGATTTATTTATTACAATTTCCAGCAGATGGTGTCTTATTCTAATATATCAGTATGCTAATGATAATGTTTTTTTACAATCTGTTTTAGGCAGAACTTGGTACTTATTTTTTCTGCAGTGCTCAGGACCAAATCCAGAGCTTTCCACATGCTAGACGAGCATTCTACAACCGAGCTAGACCCCAGTCCAGGCATCACTTTCTGATTAAGACAAAGATGCTGTACCAGTTAGCAATAAGCATGCCATTATCTATGAAACAATGGAAACTCTACCTCAGCCATCCCAGAAGAACTAAAACCCTTCACCATGGTGCTTTCTGGAAGACATAGTCTTCTTGTTCTCAGCCAGGGACTCACTTCCACCTTAAAGTAGAAGACCCACTAGTGTGGGTGGTTTAGTAAAATGGCAGTTGCTATGCTTTAAATGTCCTCACTAGAATTCATACTGAAATATACTTCCTGCTTTGATTTGGATATAAAGTGTCTCTCCATGAGGCTCATATGTAGAAGGTTTGTTCCCCAGCCAGTGGGCACTGTTTAGAGGTGAATGGATCAGGAGGTGCTAACTTTATCAACAGGTTAATCCATTGATGAGTTCATAGCTGAAAGGGCTATTAAGACATGGTGCCTGATTGGAGGAAGCATGACGGAAGGGTATATCATGTTTCTAGCCAATACTCTATCACTCTAGACCCCACCTCCCCTGGCTTCAATGAGATAAGCAGATTTCCAGTCCTTCCAAGATGTTCCTGCCTTGCCTCAAGCCTGAAAACAATGGAGCCAGCCAACCGTGGACGGAAACCATAAGCTTTCCTCCTTTAAGTTATCTCAAGTATTTTGTCATAGCAACAAAGAGTCAACTAACACACTCCCTACTGTGAAATACTAAGAGGTGGAACCAGGTAGGGCTCTGAAGAAGTGATTGGTTCATTAATGGAGTGCTCTCATGAATGGATTAATCAATTCATGGATTAATGGTTTAGGGGATTAATTGGTTATCTCAAGGGTGGCTTTGTTATAAAAGGGAGTTCTCTCTGGCTCTCTAGTTCTCTCTTGTTGTATGAGGCCCTGGGCTACCTTGGGACTCTGTCTCCATCAGCAAGAAGGATGTTACCAAATACAGCCACCTGATCTTGAACTTTGCAGCATTCAGAGCCATGCCAAATAAACCTTTATTCTTCATAAATTATTGCCTGTGATATTCAATTATAGCAACAGAAAATAGACTAAGACAACAGTCTTATGAGGAATCCTACCTATCAAAGGGCCTAGAAGGCTTCTGTTGTCTATCTCCTTTGTGTGTAAGAATTCATGGAATGATGTTCTGTGAATCAATCCACAGGGGCAACCTTGAGATTTGTAGTGAAGCACATCATGTCTCCCTCCTTGCTCTCTCTTCCTTTGCTGCCTCTAAAAATGCTACTAAGCCTTTGATCTTTAAAAAAGTTCTATAGCTCCCAGAGAGAGCTGCAATCAGGAAAAAGATTCCTTTATTTATGACACATTATGCTTTGCAAGTTACTAGTCTGGTGTTGTATTTTAGTCAAGGCCATTGAAAATCTCAAAACATTCATTCTGTATTATTTCTTCAGTCTATATTGAATGCAAATGGAACTTCTACTACGTAATCGGAGCACACACATTAATAATTATCACTCCCAAGACCTGATACTTCATCAAGATGGCATTAAAATAAGACAATGGAAGAGAAGTATCATCAGCGAAGGAACTTCATAGGCCTGAGAGTGGGGAAGCCACTGCCTTTAAAATACAGAGTACCTGATCCAGAGGAGGAAGCAGGCAGCCCTGCATAAGGTCCTGTGTCAAGCAGTCAAGCTGTCTCTATACCTTAGCTACTCCTGCAGCTGCAGGGTCTGCTGACTTGCCACGCTCTCATAGATGTGACCCCCCCGGATAGGTATAGATAGTTTATTACTCAAAGCCCAGCAGGCAGCATAGGCCGATGTTCTCATCACTTCTACTTGCCCCTCAACCTTCAAGAGTGCAATATAGAGCTGACCAGGTAAATACTGCCAAGGAATAGAAGCTATGAAAGTCTCAATCTTATGAAGAAACTGTCAGCAAACCTGCAGCTCCTTTGCCCCAGAGGAAGTCATTATCTTCATTATCGTGATGAAGAAGCAAAACTGTCCTCTGACCCATGGGGGAGACAATATTTCTAGTTTCCAAAGATGTTTGCTAAGCAATCTTCAAAAGATTGTCTGGGCAAAAGCTGTCATGAAATGTGCAGAAACACTAAAGGGAATGGACTCTGGATATTCCGTAGGTATGATCAAGGCAGATGGAGAAGTGAGGAAAACACAGGGTCAGCTAAAGGTCTGTGTAGGAGGGTCCACAGCTAGCCAATACTCCAACCCTGGGTGGGGAGATGAGACTCAAGCTGATGGAACCTTTCTACCCCCTCAACTTCCAGGAGCAATGATGGGGATTTCACCTGCTAAGTTGTAAGGTCACTGCCTCCTTTTCTTGAGTTTATTTATGTCACAGGATGTTATGAAGTGTGGTTTAGCCTTATAAGATAAGTTGAATAGGAACCAAGCAAAGGTTGAGGGATGGACAGGAGTCAATAGGTTGCACCAACATTGGGAGAGGTGCTGGCGACTGTTGAAGAGACTTTGGTTTTTTCTGTTTTGGTTTTTGGGTTTTTTGTTGGTTTGTTTGTTTTGTTTTGTTGTTGTTGTTGTTATTGTTGTTGTTGTTGTTGTTGTTGTGTGTTTTTTGGTAGTACGGGGGTTTGAACCCATGCTAGGCAAGTGTTCTGTCACTGATCTGTACCCTCAGCCCCTATTTTTATTTTTTTCTTTTGAGATAGCATCTTACTACACAGGTTGCTTCTGGTCTCAAACTTGCTCGCAAACCTTGCCTCAGCCTCCCAAGACACTGGGGTTACAGGCAAGTGCCACAGTGCCTGGCTTGGATGTGGGTCACAACCCGAGAAGGCCACCTGTCTGTAGATAATGACTCACATCCTGCTCAGTTCCCACAATTGAATATCACGTCCTTGAAGAAAGTCCCTTAATAAAAAAAAAGCTCTTCAATCCTGTCCAGGTGGCCTCTTCCATCCCTCTCTCAAGGGAACCCCCAAATCACAGTTCTCAGTCCCTTCTTGCTATGGAGGTTTTCACCTTTTATTGTCAAGCCAGACAGACAAAGCAGGGAGGAGCAAGTGATGTTTACAGAACAGAAAGTAAGCCTAACTAGCCTTGACAAGGTGAAAGCAAAATTACAGATGTCAGAAACCCTGAAGCCGAATTGAAGAGAGGCATTTAAGGGAAAGGCAGACTTTTTCTTTTTTTTAACTTTTAATATAGGGAGAAGTCCAGAAGCTAATGCCCAAATCACCAGTACAGGAAAGAGAGATTTCAATCCATTACTTAATGTTAAAACAGTAACCAGGGCTGGATGTGGAAGTTCATGCCTGTAAATCTCAGCAACTTGGGAACCAGTGGCAGGAGGATACAAGTTCAAGGCCAAAGGCAGTAACATAATTTAGCAAGACCCTGTCTCAAGATAAAGAGTAAAAAAAGGGCGAAGGTGCAGCTTAATAGTAGGATGCTCACACAGTATGTGCAAGGCCCTGAGTTCAGCCAAGTATTAAAAAAAAAAAAAAAAAAAAGAAAAGAAAAGGAAAAAAAAACATTAACCAATAGAGGAACTAAAAATAACATTATATCTTTACTGAGGAGGGGTCTAGGCGAGCTAAATCCTAATCTTACACAACAAAAAGTCAAGAAATAATATTTACAATTGAAAAACCAGGACACAGCAGCGCACACATAATATTTAGATGCACAGAGTTTAAGTACCTAAAACCGCAACTGAGTGGCTGCCTCTAGGTAGCAGTCTGGGGCCAAGAATACCTATATAACTCTGTAGATTTTGATCTTTCTAAAAATTGTGTGCCTATATTACTTTGTTTAATATGTTAAACAAGATTAAGAAATATAAGTCTGGGGATGTAGCTTAGTGGTAGAGCACTTGCCCGGTTATGTGTGAGGCCCGGGGTTTAATCTCTAGCAAAACAACAACAACAACAACAACAACAAATGGTTTTCTCCTTAAACTGTTCCTCTTCTTCCTCTATTCCTTATAAGATTCATCAATTGAGCCCTTCTTTCTAGTTCCACAAACACTGATTTCAAGGATATTCATCAAAATTAAGATTGTT
The DNA here is from genome assembly GCA_007922755.1 of Pedetes capensis. Taxonomy (NCBI): domain Eukaryota; kingdom Metazoa; phylum Chordata; class Mammalia; order Rodentia; family Pedetidae; genus Pedetes; species Pedetes capensis. The sequence continues at coordinate 103,157 of VMDO01002380.1, read as the reverse complement.
CAGTGTGTCAAGTGTTTGGCTGAACCAAATGCCTACCACCTAAATGAAGAACTTCCATCTTGTTATTCATTCATTGATACACACAGGTATTCATTCAATATACGCTTTGTGACAGCTTCCTATGCACTAAGAAATGGGGTTATAAAGGAATGTGGCAGACTGGGACAGTGCCTTCAAGGAGTTTATAGCTCATTGGGAGAAAAGCCAATTAGTTAGTTATACACTCAAGTTTACTGTGGTAAATGCCAGGAAACACAAATAACGGTAAAGGTGTACCGGAGGCCATGAGGGCTAGATGGAAGGAGAGCTGTCAGGTGAAAAGAATGCTAACATGTTTCAACTATTTCCTTTTTTCTGGGCACTCACTAGGGAAACAATTGTATGTGTGCATAGATGCACACACACAATGGAGACTGAACACAGGGCATAGTGACCACATGTTCCTCCACTAAATACATACCTAGCCACACCTAATAACTGTCCTCTCTCTACACCTTGCCGAAATCTCTGTGGCTGTACCTGGGAAGAAAGGTAGAGTGCTCTCTGCTCCCACAGGTGCTGTCTTTCTGGCTGAGCCCAGGATGCTGTTCCTTGGGAATCCATCCACACCCATGTACCCAAGCCATCTATTCCTCTTACTCCAGTTGGAAGAGTCTATGGAGTCCTGGGAGTAGAGTACTGCTTTGACATCAGATTATGTCTTAGTCCTTCCCATTTCCTTCAATACTAGACTGGTAAAACTCAATCCCTAGCACCACAAAAATGGGAGAAGAACATGGCAGCCCACTCTCAGAATAATCCCAAAAGAATCAGTCATGCAAAACTCTATGAGGGTCACTATGAGTCAGAGACGACTCAATAACACCTAATAATAACAACAAAACTCAAAAGCCGGACTGTGAGACCAGAGGTAGTCTGCATAATTTTGCAAAATCTTGTCTCAAAAAGTTAAAAAAAAAAAAAAAAAAAAAAGGCTGGAGGTGCATCTCAGTGGTACAGCGCTTGCAAGCACGAGGCCCTGGGTTCAATCCCCAGTAAGGAAAAAACAAAAAAAGCTGAACTGATTATGGAAGAGGATAACAAAGGGATCACAAGTAAACACAGAGCAAATACATTCACATTATACCACTACACATTATTTTTTCCTTGATACTTGGGAGATTAACTCAGGCTCACCCATACTTTGCAAGTGCTCTACCACTGGGCTATATCCTCAGCCCCTTTTCTATCTTTTATTTTGAGATAGGGTCTCCCTAATTTATGCAGGCTGCCTCTGGCCTCAAATTCTTGATCCTCCTGCCTCTGCTTTCTGAGTCACTAGGAATATAGGTGTGTGCTGCCATGACAAGCTAGCTTTTAGCATTCTATACTTTTAGCAATGACAATTTACAATTGGTAATAAATGCTTATAATATTAAGTATTTACTGCTGCTCTTAATATTTAATTTTTATATCAGGTACATATTTATTCTATACACTGAAACTTTATAAATATATAGATAGCAAAGAAAAGCCATGATGTTAATTTCAAAATGGAGCCATATCCAGTCTAAGTAAAATGAGTCTTTCCTCCTCCTCCACCATTTTAAGTCTAGGGGAAGGAGGGAGATCAGACCAGAAATGGAAGTCAGCCAAGTATGCCCTTTGATGGCTTCCCACTTCTTCTGACATCACTCCCTTTTGTCCCTGTGGAATTCCCACTGCCAGGCCAGTTGCCAAGTCCATTTGACCCTGATAATTTTTTAAATTTTTTTACATACTTTAGAAAACATATATAATTAGAATATATAATTATGAAACATAGTTTCATAACAATCTTAAACAAAACAGCAAATGTTCTCTGCATTTATATTTACAATGACACCAAGGCATCAGTAGAGCAACTTCATATTGCTCTAAAGCAGTGGTTCCAGACCAGCAGCATTTTTGCCCTCAGCCCTTCAGAATGTCTAAAGACATTTTTGGTTGTCACAACTACAAGCAGCATGTAATAGGTAGAGGCTAGAGATGTCCTACAATGTAGAATGCAGCCCCCACAACAGAGAAGCATCTGGCCCAAAAGATCAATAGCTCTGAGATTTCAAGTCTCCGCTTTAGAATTTTAAAATATTGTTATTGATGCAGATGTGGTGGTGTATACCTGTAATTCCAGTGAGGCAGGATAAAAATACAGAAAATTTGAGGGACATGGGAAGGGAGAGAAGCCCCTCACTCTAAAATCTGATAACATTTCCCACTGACAAAAAAAAAAAAAAAAAAAAAAACAGCTTTAACTCAAGGAATGTGCTCACTACCCCTACGGTTGAGGGTCAGCAATAACTAACCAACTGACAAGATCAGTAAAGATTGCCTACATGGAGACAATTCTGGGCTTCCTAAGGACTCTCAAACAAGAGTTTTGGAAGTAACAAACAGGCTATGCTTACTTTGGCCCTGGATTTTTATGACCTTCGAGTTTAACATTACTAGCATCCTTCTCCCATCCCAAGCCTAAATATTGCACCCCATAAAATCACCTTACAATTTAACTTGCTGTGGTGGTTATTAGGTGCCGTCGAGTTGGTATCCGACTCATAGTGACTCTACGTACAACAGGCGAAACACTATTGTCATGGCTTCTCTGCTGTTTATAGGGTTTTCAGTGGCAGATTGATTTTTGGGAGTGGGTTGCCAGGTCCTTCTCCCAAGCCTACAACACCTGGTATTCCCAGGCTGTCTCCCATCCAAGTACTAACTAGGCCCGACCCTGCTTAGCCTCTGAGATCTGATGGGATCGGATGCCACAGGGCTATGGCTGCAGACCAATTTAACTTACACAGGGAATTCTTCAGGATAAGAATAGGCAAACTATCTCATGTTGCCTATTGTTGTAGCAAATTTTTGACTGTACTTAATTTTTAAACTTTGTTTAATCCTTAAACCTAGTTAGCAAAAGGCACAAAATCATATATACATATATATGTATGTGTATATATATATATATTATGTATATGTATATATCCCTTGTAAAGATATTCAACTGCACCTCTCTCTCTAGACACCTGTGCTTACTCTAAAGTTTGTGCTATCTCTTACCCTTTATCTAATAAGCTTCAAACTGTATCACTCTTTTACTGACTTTTCCTAAAACTGATTTTTGTGACAGAGCCAAGGACCCAGCTTTCACCTGAGTGGAGGTCCTGATCCAGAAAAAGGGGAACTCTTCAGGTTAAGGCAGTAGGAGCTGGGCTGCACCCTCATTGCTGGTGATACCAGTACTTGGAAGGCTGAGGCAAGAGGATCAACTCAAGTTCCAGACCAACCTGGGCTACACAGTGAGGCCTGTCTCAAACAAACCAAAACAAACAAGCAAACAAAAGAGTTTACTGAGGTAAATAATTCATATGCAATAAGATTTCCCCTTTTCTTGTACTATTTTGTGAACCTTTATCACTTAAATTTGTGTGTTTATATCTAGTAAGTTGGTAGATAGAGAATGTTGCAGTTTTTAACTTTCTGGTTTTTGTGCTGTTTTGTCTGGATGTTGTCTCTTTGAGTAAAGGAGAGCCCAGCTTCATGAGGATAAGGGATGACTTATTGTGACTTTTCCCATAATAATAATAATAACAATGACGATAATAATAATAATAGAGAGGAGGAAAAAGTTAAGTGTCTGAAAGGACCTAACAGTGCCTGACATGTGGGATAAATTCATTAAATGTTGATCTAGTACATGAACAAGAGAAGATCTTTTCTGTTCAAGCTGGAGATGTTCACGATACCCCTGTTGCTCTTATGGAATCTATCAACCCAGTCCCACTGACTTTACATTTTCACTCTGTCTTGATTCAGCCCTTTCCTACTTACAACGCTTCCTCTGGTCCCAGGTACCCTTATTTCTCACTTCGACAATGTGGTGTGGTAGCCCAAGGCCAGATTTGGCGTGATCCTGGTGTAAACAGTTTTTTTAACCCCTAGACCTATGGGGGCTGGGATCTAGCTCAGTTGGTAGTGTGCCACTCTGCAGTCTCTGAGGTCCTGGGTTGCATTCCCACACCATAAAAATGAGAGAAGGATGTGGCAATCCACTCCCAGGGCAATCCTGAAACAATCAGCCTTAAAAACCCTATAAAGGTTGCAGTGAATTGGACACGACTCGACGGCATCTAGCAACAACAGACTTATGGAAGAACAAGATCCAGGAGATCCGAGAAGAAAAAAGTGGATCTGAGGACCTTCAAAGCACCCTGAGCTGATTATAACCAAGAAATAAAAAATAAAAATAAAAAACTTGTTTTCCACACTAACCACATTGCATGACTACATGTAGCACAAAGTTAATCCAGGAACAGGGCTGTTTTATGTCAAAAACAGGAAGACAGTTTCTGAGGCACTCTAAAGGGGCTCTAATTCTCTGGATCCTGGGTGTCGGGAAATAGAGGGATAAAATCTGTAAAAGAAAACAGAGTGGAGGGCAATAAAATCTGAGTTGGAAACTTTGAGCTTAGACTAACAGATCTTCTAAGCAAGATATTGTAAATACCGCAGAGCAGGAAGCAGGCCAGCTTCATGGATGTGTGCCCTGCACTGCTACACAGGTCCCCGTGCATAGAAGGGCAGGCAACTAGTTCATGTTCTGCCGTCAATATCTTGAAGTTTTTAATTATTTTTGAACAACAGTCCAAGCACTTCATCTTGCACTGGGCCCCACAAATTATGTAGCTGGTCCTTGTGAAAGCACCTACTATACGGAACTTCGAAAACAGTTCTAAGTATTTATGCCATGTTTTCACTTTAGGTAAAGCAAATTCCTTTCTTGCCTGCAGCCATACCACTGTGGCATCTGATCCCATCAGATCTCAGAAGCTAAGCAGGGTCGGGCTTGATTAGTACTTGGATGAGAGACTGCCTGGGAACACCAGGTGCTGTAGGCTTGGGAGAAGGACCCAGAAGCCCACTCCCCAAAAACAGTCAGCCATTGAACTGGCAGAGAAGCACTAACAATACTGTTTCACTTGTTGTACACAGGGTCACTATGAGTTGAGACACCACCACCAACAACAACAACACACCTAACAATAACAACGACAAAACAAAAGAGAGACTTCTTTTCCCCTTCTCAAATTATTCTGATTTCGCAGTGAGGGCAGAATTGGAGAGGAGTCATAGTGGACAAGAGTTTTCTGCTCACATGCTCTTGACCCTCCCTCACTGCTGACATCTGCAGCTCCTGAAGATGTTTTGAGGGCCACTGGAGCTGCTGTGGCCTGCAGGTGGGGCAACCTTCAGGGGCCAGAAAGTGGATGCTTCCAGAAGCATCCCCTGTTCCAATAGCGGGTAAAAAGACATGGCCCTTAGCTTCCTCAATGCTCAGGGTTGGGGATATTCAGGATATGCCTTAGGCATGCTCTCTGCTCTTGCCAGCACTCCCTCCAGTGAGCTTGCTTCCTGACACATGCATACACTTTATTGGCTTCCTTTGCCTCCCTCCTCACTTCTCCATCCCCCCATTGGAATTTCCTGAAACTAAACCCTGACAAACTACTTGCACTCAAATCCTCACTTCGGGATATTTCAGGCAGAACCTAAACAAAGACAAGCCATTCCATCTAAGTCCAGGACAGCCTTAAAGAGTCTTTCATTACAGTGTTCCAATTATGATTTTAGGATTGAGGAAGAATTTAATATTATTCCCTCCCCAACAGATGGCATGGCATTCTAAGTCCTATACTTCAGGGCTACTTTCTCTTCACTTGGCCTCTCAACCAGCAAATAGAGAGTGCCAAGGATATACACAGACAAGGATTTGGGTGGGTGAGAAGATGCCTCCCCAGCTCCTCTCTGAGGAAGCCACAGAGCTGAGAACCTAAGTAACAGGGGTATAGAGCTACATACTTGCTGCCTTTTATACCACTAGTCTGGGAAAGAGGCCTCATCAGTGCTCAGAGATCTAGCTCCTATCACATAAGGAAATTCCTGCTAGGCTACCATTACTTTATGTTCTGCAAGTGACAGAAAGTCAGGAACATGGCTTAAACAAGTAGGAAGTGAACCATCTTTCACCTAGCAGATTAGTGGCCAAGGGTTGCAAAGGACACCAGAATACGCCACCCTAAAATATAAAAGACTGTTGAGCTGAAGACAATGAAAAAGTAGCAGATCTAGCCAGGCACCTATAATCCCAGTGACTAGGGAGGCTGAGGCAGGAGGACCACAGCTTTGAGGCCAGAGGCAGCCTATGCAATTTAGCAAGACCACATCTCAAAAGTAAAAATAAAAATAGAAAGGGGACTGGGGTGCAGCCCAGTGGTAGAGCACTATCCTAGCATGTGTGAGGCCCTGGGTTCAACTCCCAAGTACAAAAAAAAAAAAGAAAAAAGCAGATTCAGAAAAGCTCTTTGCTCTCCTCCTATTTGCCTAAAAGCAGAACATAATTTATCTTTGATTTTTGGTTTTTGAGACAAATTCTTGCTATGTAGCCCTGACTGGCTTGGAACTTGCCACATAACCCAGATAACCCTAAATTTGCAGTAATCTTCCTACCTCAGCCTCCTGAGTGGTAAGATTACAGATGTGTGCCACCATACCTGGCTAGGATATAAGGATTGTTGTGTGTGTGTGTGTGTGTGTGTGTATTTATTGTTTTTCTTTTCCAGTACTGGGGGTTGAACTCAGAATCTTGAGCACAATTTGCAAGTGCTCTACCATTGCACCCTCATCTTCTTTTAAAATTTTTTTTTTTTAATCTTGAGATGTTGTTGTAGTTGTTGTTAGGTGCCGTCGAGTTGGTGTCCGACTCATAGTGACCCTCATAGGATTTTCAATGGCTAACTGTTTCGGGATTGCCTTGGGAGTGGATTGCCAGGCCCTTCTCCCATTTTTGCAGTGCTGGGAATTGAACTCAGGACCTCAGAGACTGCAGCACAGCGCTCTACCAACTGAGCTAAATCCCAGCCCAATCTCAAGATAGGGTCTCATTAAATTACGCAGGCTGCCTCTGGCCTCAAACTTGCGATTTTCCTGCCTCCACCTCCCAAGTTGCTGGGATTAAAGGTGTGCACTGCACCTGGCTAGGATATAAAGTTTTAAGTGTATGATATCCCCTCTCCTCTATACTAGGAAGGACAGAGGTTAATCCCTGAAGAGGCCAGTGGCCCCTTATCAGCTGGAGACAGGCACCAGAGGAATTGGCAAACAAATCACACTCCTCTGGTTTCTTTCCATATGTTTACCTTCACAGTTTCCCACCTCTAAAAGCCTAAAACTATTTTTTCTTTGCCTTGTGAGTTCTTTAAAACCTTTTGTGGTTGTTGTTGAAAATGCTGTGTAAGCCAGATCTTGAAGCTGCTGGGTCTCGCTGTGTAGCTAATGTTGGCTTCAAACTTATGATCCTCCTGCCTTAGCCTCTCAAGTGCTAGGATTCCAGGCATGTGCCACCATGTCCAGCCTGAAGCTACTACTTTGGTTTGCCTTTCACTGAGGTTTCTTTGGCATGTATGTGCTGCACGTATTAACAAACTTGCTTATCTCTTGCTAATCTGTCTTTTATTACAGAATCCCAACTATGAACAAAGGAGGGTTAAAGAGAAATTTTATTTCTTCCCCAATAGTTGATATGGTACTCCAAGCTTTGCTTTACTATGCATTCTCCCATTCCCAAAATCTTCTCATTCTCCAAAGTAACTGCCGACAGTCCAGTCATCTCATCCATGTCCCCAACACCAGGGAGGAAGAAATAAAGGAGATGGGAAGACTTCTTTGAAAAGCCCCTTGACAGTTGTTATGCATATTCTCTTCTGCCAGTATCCTAACAGCCAGGCTCTAGTCCCAAGACTCTACCAACCTGTAAAGAAGTCCAGGTAAAAAATGGGTGTTCTATTCCTATAGAAGAAGAGACCAGATACTGGAGGGCAACCAACAGTTTCCACCGCTAGAGCCTCCAAGCATTTCTTGTGTCCTACTCTGACCCAGGAAAAGCAAAATTAATTCCACTTCCCCAGAGAGGCACAGATGTGACTGTGAAAGCTGCTGGCCCTTGCAAAGTACTACAAGCTAAAATGAGGCAGGCAGGTAGCCAAGGACCACATGGGTGTCTCCAGAGATGCCAATCTGAATAGATGGCAAATGAGGTCCAGGTGCCTCTACTTGTCATGACGTATGTAAGGCCCCCTACCTTCTTCACAGATGGAACCCAGGGAAAGAGAGGAACTTCAAATTGACTTACAACATATTTCTGCTCCCTTGGTGAAATGAGGATTATGGTACCCATGAGGGCGGTTCACAAATATTATGGCTGTCCTCTTGGGTAGAAGGTGGGATTTGCATTTTTTTCTCTTCCTTTGAGTTACAAAGGGCCATATGGTATATTTGGCCAATGACATATGAACAGAAGTGAGATGTGTCCTGTCTGGGCTGAACACGAAGAGCCTGTGGTGGTCAAATTCATGTGTCAACTTGACTAGGCCATGGTACCCAGTTTTTGCCCAAGATATTGCTGGACAGTACTTTCCGTGTGATTAATATTTAAATCAGTAGACCAAGTAAATCAGATTACCCCCAATAATGTGAGTGGGCCTCATCCAATCAGTTGAAGACCTTAAGAGAAAAACAGAGGTCTCCTGAGGAAGAAATTGTGCCACCATCTTGAGCCTTCAGGCTCAAGCAGTAACATCAGCTCTTCCCTGGGTCTCCAGCCTGCTCACCTGCCCTGCAGATTTCAGACTTGCCAGGCCCTACATTTGTGTGAGCCAATAGGATTCTGGCTCTGCATGTAGCTTTTTCTGTATTTCTCTCTATTTCTGCATGCACACACTCAGACACATGTACACACACACATCTATTGGTGCTATTTCTTGTGGAGAACTTGCCTTCCTCTCGCCCAGACCACTGATGAGAAAACAGCTTTCCCGCTCTCTCACCTGGACCTTCAGTGAGGAAAGAATGCTCTCCCCACCGCGACCATCAACAAGGAAAGAACCCACTCTCCATCTGATCACCCATGAAGCAAGAACTGTCTCCTTGTGACCACCGAGACCACCAACACGGGTGTTTGCCCCTAGAAGGCAAAAGCACCTGAGGCTTTTCCTTTCTCCCATCTCTGCCAGTGTCCAGAGGGCCATAGGAGTCCACGCCCCTCACCCGAGGGTCCTGAGTGAATTGTGTTTAGTATCTGTGTGTGCAGCAGTGCCGCCCGTTGGAACATCCAGGCCAGACTGGGAGGCGCATGCCCCACATAGAGTTGCAATTTGTCACAATTTCTTTTTCCCCTGCCTCAGTGACCTTGAAAGCAAGTGTGGAGAGGAGCCCCATACCCCAGATCCCTGAGAGACAATGGCAAGTAGAGTCCCTCTGCTGGTAGACAGGTAGCACAAGCAAGTCTGTTGTGAGGCCACTGAGTTTTGGGGGCTCTGTGGTTGTGCCATCACCTGGTCTATAGGTGGGTACAGAGACACAAAAGAGATTATTAGGGTGACAGAGAAACAAAGTTCTATGTCTTCTCTTCTGGAGTTTGCACAATAAGATTCATTCTTTCTAGGAGCACTCACTAGTTCTCCTTTTCTGCAGGCCAGGATAATCCCAGGGTGTGAAGGCTTCCAAGACCAGAAGTAGCTCTTGAAGTTTTCTCTCCTTCCAATGTCCCTGGCATCGATATTCTCCTCCCATTCTCCCAGGCCCTCCAGCTAACTCACTGAGCTCTAAAATTATCTCTTTCTCTCGACTCAATAAAAATGTTTCATTTTCTTCCTAGTGTGAGAGATCACAACTATGTAATAAGACGTAATAAGCAAATTCCTTCCAACTCTCAATAAAAGCTTCATTTTCCCAAGGGGATTTACATTTGAAAAGAATACTAAAACAAAACAAAACAAAACAAAAAACCCACACAAGCGAAGCTTTACTTGGTGAAATTCCAGGAAGTGTAATTAAGAAAGGAGCTTGCCTGCAGGATGGGAGATTTTCTGGGACAAGGAGAATTTTTCACAGGTGCTCTGCAGATAGCACTAACATTGTTAGATATTGTATTTGGGGCATCTGGGTGCTTCTCGGTGGCAGAGAGCAGCAGATCTTCAGATTCCCTCCCAGAGTCCCATTTCTCTTCCTAGATGGCTCTGGATGCTGCCCAGAGTCCAGCTCCTATGTCCTCGCCCGCCTTTCTTTTCTATCCTCAGGCCCAACCACTGGTCACTTTGTTTTCCACAGGGCAGTTTCCTAGGACATGTGATTTTTTTTTTTTTTTTTTTAATCAGGACAAGGTCCTTGAAGCCAGGATGTAAAAAATATTACCCATGGGTATCACTTCTCCTCTCCCACCTTACCCCAGGAAGGTTTACCTCTAATCTCACAGGGAATAATATCTCACCATAAGAAATCAACTAGGAACTCTTCTGAAATACAGGTTCCACATCCAGATGCTGGTTTATTAGGCTGGAGGCAGCCAAGGAGGCCGCATTTTTACAAGCTCTCCTCCCCTAGGTGGCTCACTGCTGGTGGGAGGCAAACAAGGCTTGGAGAAATTCCATCATGCCCCAGGGGAGAGGGGAGAGCAATTGGCTCAGCCAGCTCTCTTGGATCTCTAGCCTTTTCCTACTCAGCTCTGACTTTGTTACTGAAGTAGCTGGGCCCTATGCCCACAACCTTAAAACAAAACAAACAAAAACCACACATGAAAGATGGAATGTTGCTTCTAGGAATCTTAGTGCCATTTGTCTCTTTCTGTTTACAAGGGGATCTTGTCTTTTGTGTGGTGAAGTCTTTAATGGCAAAATTGAGGACACATGGTAGTCCTTTCATCCACTCAGTTTTCGCAGTATTTGCAGAGGACCAATGACATGGCCTCAGAGTAAACACAGGAGGAAGAAGCAGCAACCAGCTCAAAGAGCTTTCAAATGAAAACTAGGATAATCAAGAGTAAGTGCAATCCATTAGTGCAGGGTCATTGCACATCTGGTTTAGAACAAATGGCCAAAGGCAACACTAAAAGTCACAAAGACATAATCTACTTGGCCCATTGAAGGCTTAATTATTATGCCCTCCAGGAAGAGGCTGCAGAACCTTCCTGCAGATGGAAGTAATTACTACAGCCTGGCTCTTGCTCAGCCCCAACATCTCTCACCAAAAATCTATGCACCCTCTGGTGGTTTGGAGGTAAACCACAATTTACCATAATAGGGAGAAGAAAATTATGAAGTTTTTATGTTTTCACATTTCACTACTCTGCTACTCTACACTGAAGCCGAGCTTTTCCAGGGACAGATCTGCAGGCCTAGGGTCCTCCTCAAGCTGCATCACAACTTGACAGGTCAGGTGCTCTGGTGAACTCCCCACACCCATTCCATACACCTCAAACATTAGTTGGGTATTTTGATTCTTCATAATGCAGACATTTAGCAACCCTTAAAAGCAAAATTCTTGTCTGGCCCAATTGTACACACTAAACCAGGCCAGTCCACCAGTACAGTCACAGAAAGCAGTCATTAAAAATAACCAAGGGTGAGCCGGGCACAGTGGCGCACACCTGTAATCCCAGCGGCTCGGGAGGCGGAGGCAGAAGGATCACAAATTCGAGACCAGAGACAGTCTGTGTAACTTAGCGAGACCCTGTCTCAAAAAGTAAAAGAATGGGCTGGGGGTGCAGTTCAGTGGTCCAGCACTTGCAGAACATGCAAGCGTGAGGCCCTGGGTTCAACCCCCAGTACTGAAAAAAAAAAAAAAAAAAACAAGAGTTAAAATGTAATGTTAACTCAATATCTTATTAAATCACACTCCAACAGGACCCACACTTCACTCCCAGTCATGGCTGCCCAGCTTCTCCTTTGGGGCACCTGCTTTTCCAACCCAATGCTTATTTCTCAAGACCCCAGAATCTGCTCCCAGGAATGAGTTTGCATTTACACTGTGGCCCTGGCCTCCACCGGGCTAGCAGGACCACATGCTTCTTGCCATCCTAGTTAGGGAAAAATCTTACACTCCTAACCTGGAAGCAATGGGAAAAGACTGCTGAACCTTCAAAGGCAGCTGCCCATTACCCAGACATACTACTCATAAGCAAGATTTAAAAATTTTTAGCCATAAATTACATAGGCACATTCTATTATTTAAATAATTCAAATACAACATACAGAAGCCATTATTACTAGCTTGCACCACATCCTTTCTATATGCATTTCTTTTCATAAATGTACATAGAGAAATACAGTTTTGTTGTGAGTTTATGCAGCTTTATTTTTTAGCATAAAGTTATATCTATCTTCTTTTATTTTGCAGTTTGATTTTTTAAATTAACCATAAGACTTGTCTTATCAACAAACCTTTCCATGTGCATACATAGGGAGCCACTTACCATAGTTTTTTTAATTTATTTTATTTTTAGTTTGCAGGGGAGGGGGTTGGTTTCCTGAGACCAAGTCTTGCTATATAGCCCAGACTGGCCTTGAACTCACAATCCTCCTGCCTCAGCCTTCCAAGTGGTGTGATTACAGCTGTGTGCCACCATGTCCAGTGCCACTTAGTTTCATTTAACTGCTGCACTACTACTCCATAGAGTTTAGAAAGCCAAAACAATACTCTTTTCTTCTATTGGAACTCAAGAGAACTACACTCTAAACATATGCATTTTTTTTGGCATGTTCAACAATTTGATCCAAAGGAAATTTAAAGATTTTATAAGTAGGCTCAGAATCAAAGTCTCCCTAACCTTATCTTGTTTTGCCCTCCCTAAGCACTAGGAGAAGGTTTCTGCAAATTTCTCTGCCTAAGTACAGACTCATCAAAGAAGAAAAAATTGCCTCTAATTCCTTTCCAGACTTTCACTAACTAAATTCATATTGCACGAAGAAAGATTGAAGTCTGTCAATTCACTTGCACAGACTTTTGTCATACATTATTGTCCTCTATTTCAGTCCCATAGAGAATCATTTGCAACCTATTGTCTGTTCTGTAGAGAAATTGGGACACTTGTACATTCCCATCGCCGACAACTCACATAAAATGGTGCAGCCTCTATGAAGCCTCTGTGAAGAATAGTATAGGGTCCCTCAAAAAATTAAAATTGAACTACCAATTTCATTTGTGGTGTATATGCAAACGAATTGAAATAAGTATCTGAACAGATACTTGTATACTCATGTTAACAACAGCATTATTCACAATAACCAAAATGTGTAAATAACCCTAATGCTTATTGATAGATAAATAGATTTTTAATGAAGTTCATATGACATATATGTTATATGTGTGTGGTGTGTTGTGTGTGTGTGTGTATTTATATATATGTATATGTATATATGTTGTTATGTTGTTAGGTGTTGTTATATGTATATATGTTAGTTGTTAGGTACTGTTGAGTCAGGTCCTATATATATATGTATATACACATGTTTTATTTATTTATATATATAAATATATATACACATATATACATATATATATTATAGTTCTGCCTAAAAGGAAAGAAAATTATGACATATTCTATAACATGGATGAGACTTGAACACATGCTAAGTGAAGGAAGCCAGTCACAACAGGACAAATACCGCATGATTCTGCTTGTATGAAGAATCTAGGGGAGTCAAATTCATAGAGTTAGAAATAGCATAGAAGTTGACAGAGGCTGGGAGGAGGGAAGGGAAGTTACTGTTAATGGGTACAAAATTTCCATTGGGGATAATAAAAAAAGTTTTAGACATGGATGATGGTAATGGTTATACAACAATATGAATGCACTTAATGCCTCCGAACTATACTCTTAAAAATGGTTAAAATAGCCAGACACAGTCATACATGCCTATAATCCCAGTGACTCAGAAGGCTGAGGCAAGAGGATTGCAAGTTGGAGGCCAGAGGCTGCCTGCATAACTTAGCAAGATCCCGTCTTAAGATAAAAAGTAAAAAAAATGGGCTGGAGTGCAGCCCAGTGGTAGACTGCTTGAGAAGCATTCCTGGAGCCCTGAGTTCAACCCCCTGGTATCATAAAAAAAAAAAAAAGGCTAAAATAAGGGCTGGGCTTGGTGGTGAATGCCTGTAATCACAGCATTCAGGAGGATGAGGCAGGACGACAACAAGTTTAAGGCCAGCCTGGGCAACATAGTGAGACCCTGACTCAAACAACAACAAAGTCACCACAAAACCAAGCTCATGAATGAAGAGCAAGGAAGAATATATTTATCAGGTTTTGTTGCAAAAATATCTGAAGCTGAGTATAAAGAAAAGAGGTTTACTTAGGTCACAGTTTTGGAGGCTGAAAGTCCAAACAGCACAGTGCTTTGGTGCTACCTCTGGTAAAGCCCCCCTGGCGGCATCATGATGGGAGTACATGGGACAGGGATAGACCCCATAGAGACACTCAGGGACAAAGCGTGGATAAGCTCTTAGGCCTTAACCCATAACCCTCTACCTATTAAAAATATGGTGTGTAGCCAGCCATGCTGGTGCATCCCTGTAATCCCAATGATTCAGGAGGCAGAGGCAGGAAACTCACAAGTTTGAGGCCAGAGGCAGCCTGCATAACTTAGAGAGAACCTGTCTGAGGGTGCGGCTCAGTGGTAAGGAGCCAGCAAAAGCATGTGTGAGGCCATGGGTTCAACTCCAGAGTACTGTCAAAGGAAAAAAAATATGGTATGTGTCCTTCCTACCCTCCAACTCTTTCTTTTTTCTTTTCTTTTTTTTTTTTTTGGAGGGGGAGGCTACTGGGGGTTGAACCCAGGGCCTCGCACTTCCATGCTTTCCCTTTTTTTTTTTTTTTTTTTTTTTTTTTTTTTTACTTTTTGAGACAGGGTTTCGCTAAATTATGCAGGCTGCCTCTGATCTCGAACTTGCGATCCTCCTGCCTCTGCCTCCAGAGCCACTGGGATTACAGGCCTGCACCACCGCGCCCAGCCCCCTCCAACTCCTTCAACAATTCATGGCATGTGGCTTTCCCCTACCTTCCTACTCCCCTACTTCCTGCTGGGAATTGAACCCAGGGCCTCATACTTGCTAAGCAAGTTCTCTACCACTCAGCTACATCACTAGTCCATTTTTAAATTTTGTTTATAGACAGAGTCTCACTAAGGTGCCAGACTGGCTTTGAACTTGTGATCTTCCTGCCTCAGCCTATCAAGTAGCTGGGACTACAGATATGCACCACCATGCCAAATTCCTATCCTCCTACTCAAACAGAAGGGACCAGATCAACCAGGGGCATCATAATGACTAGGGTGGTACCATGTCTCTGAGGACAAACTGACCACTGATCTGTATCTTATATGAGCAAAAAACTTCTTTTAAAAATACTGCAGTGATGACCACTAGAAAGTTACCATCCCCTAGGCAACCCTAGCAACCCAATAAAAAAACCTATCCTTTCTTTGCTGGGAGCAGCCTGATCTCTCTTTCCATCAATGCTAGTCCCCTTCTCCCCAACCTAAGACCCCTTGCTTCCAAGCCCCCAGTTAAAGCTCTACCTGGGTGTTTGCGTTCCTTGGCTCAGTTTCACTTCTACTGTCTCTGGCCAGCAGTTCCCAAGTCCAATATCACTATGGCAAGAGAGGTAGCCAGAGGCTGGGGAGGGGCCAGGCTTGCCCTTTTGTAACAGTCGTCCCTTGAGAACTAATGAGGGTCTCATAAAAACTGCATCACTTCCTTCTAAGGCAATGCCCCAGGGACCCCACACAAGGCTCTACCTCATAAAGCTCCCCCCCCCACCCCCGCCTCTAAACATAGCTATACCGGGCCCAAACTTTTATCACATGCATCCTCTGGGCACACACCCAAACGGTACCCAAACTCTAGCAAGAAAACCTAACCTTGTGTGTAACTTGCATAACCTCCACATAGACAAGGGCTTTCTTTTCTCATGCATGCCAGGCCTGGTTGCTGCGTTCCACTACACCCTGTGTGGCCCTCTGAGTTAAAATTGCAAGCCACAAGCTCTATACCGTCATATTCTGTCTTCTTGCTTCCTGCCTGAGATAGATGTTCAGGCTCCTGTATTTTCAGCTATCCCTAGACTCAAATTTAGCCTGCAGGTAAAAATCAGGGAGGTTCAAATTTTAGCCTCAGGGGTTAAAATCAAGGACTATGTATCAATGTGACAGCAACAAAGGAACAATCCTCTGGCTCCATGCCCTTACCTTTCAGTTTCTCTCCTCTCATGCAGGATGTCGCCATGGTAACTCACTCTCGCCTCCAAACAGCCATCACTGGATTTGTGGGAGATTTGATTACCGCTCTCAATTCTTCCCTCCTCCCTGCAATAGGATTAAATATCCACAGCCTCTGCAGTGTGACTTTTTAGGATCACCCCCAGAAGTAGACAGAATACATTTTCATGACCCATTGATATTGGGCTTGGCTATATGATTCATTTGTCAGTGGAATATTAATCGATACCATCTGAGCAGAGGTGTTTAATGTGCTTTCATGGTTTGGCTTGGCTTCTTAAACCTCTGCCATTTGCTCAGAGAAACTACCAGGCCCGACATGAAAAATCTGTGGCACAGACTTGAACCAGACCCACAGCCTGAAGCAGAACCACCACAGCTGACCTGAACACCTATACATGAAATACATAAATGTGGTGGTGATGCTTTGTAAGCCACTGGGTCTGGGTGTGTTTTTGTACCTAGAGTCATTGCAGTAAAACCTGACTGATCCAGTCTGCTTCTTGGGCTCATCCCGTGTTACCATGTGGCTCCACTGCCATTCCAACAGTCGTTTCTCACCAGATGTGCACTGTGACTTGCCGTACAGGCAGACTCCTGCCTGCTATGACTGGTGCCGCCCTGTCATCCCTGTAGCATCTCCAGTATCTCTGGAATCCGAGGCAAGTTACAACTCTCCTCAGCTTCTGGTGCACTGAGACATCTTGTTTCAACATCCAGGTTCAACTTTATGAGGCCATCAATTGGACCCACTCTGTGCTATTGTCTGTAGCTCTTAAGCTTGACTGATTTTTTGCATTGCAGTTCAGGACCCCTCACCCCAGGAGGCTGATACAAGACAGCTGGGTCTAAATATCCTTCAAGACTCTCCACTGGACTGCATTCACCCCTTATCTCCTCACCAACCCAAACAATGCTTATGGGTTAAGCATGAGTGCCCTTGCTGGAATGAGTTACTTTCCATCGAGAACACCACTGGGAAGGTTAAGTTATTGTTTTTTAAATAAATGTGGGCTATATCCCTACAGGCCAGGTGACGATCTTTGTCCACCAAGCACTAGGATCTTTTGAGAGACAATTCCAGGAGCCCCATGTAGAGATTCACATGAGCTCCCCAACTTAAGCTTACACTCTGGGACTCCACCTAAGCTATGTGGCTGGTACATAGTATTTTCACTTTTCCATTCTCTAGAGAAGATAAGTCTATCAGACTCATTCTGGAAAACTCATTCATTGATTCATCCAACAGGTACTTACTCAACTAAGTTACTACATACTACAGACACTAAAAAGGAAAGAGATAAAGTCCCTGCCCTCATGAAGCTTACATTCTTGGGAGGAAGAGGGTAAAGTAAATAGAAAATAAAGAGATAAACAGATAAATATATCATTTTAAGTAGTGATAAGTGCTTTACTTGGAAAAAAGAAAAGAAAAAAACATCAAGGTAAATGATTGGATGATATAGGGTCTTTTATATAGGACAGAGGGAAGATATCTCTGAGAACCTGTAGGCACCTAAATCCAAGGATCCACCTGATCAAGGGAAGGAACAAGCCATAAGAAGTTTTAAGGAAAAACCATGTAGAATAGAAAAAAAAAACAAATGTGAGGATATCAAGACTGAAACAAAGTCCAAAGACCATCAAGGAGCTCAGTGGCTGGACCACAGTGAGTCAAAAGGAATAGGAAACTGTGGGTAGGCAAGTTATAAGTGAGAAAAGAAGCCACTGGAAGGAGTTGAGCAAGGGAGAGGATTGTGACCTGGTGGGTATCCTTCAAATCTAATCCTCTCTGATTCAAGAGACGAGGAAGCAACAAGAGCAGTTAAAAGGTTACTACAGTTGCCCAGATAAGATACCAGTGGTTTGGACTAAGTAGAAGTGTTAGCAATGGTGGGTGGTATTGTTGCTGGGTGCCGTGGAGTTGGGTCTGACTCATAGTGACCCTATGTACAACAAAACAAAACACAACACAACATTGTGCCATGCCTGGCACTATTGTCAGTGCTTCTCTGCTATTCACAGGGTTTTCAATGGCTGATGGGGAGGGGGCTGCCAGGTCCTTCTCCCAAGGCTACACAGTATTCCCAGGTGGTCTCTCATCCATTACTAACCAGGCTCAACCCTGCTTAACTACTGAGATCTTCCAAGATTGGACACCAGAGTGGTATGGCTGTAGACATTAGCAGTGTTAGTAGTCAGGTTCGGGGCATAGTCTGAAGATAGAGTCAATAGGGCATAATAAGCAACAGAAGGTGAAGAGTGAAGAAAAGAGTCAAAGAAGCCAGGCATGGTGGCACACACCAGTAATCCCATCATTTGGGAGGCTGAGGCAGGAGCACCTTGAGTTTGAGGCCAGCTGGGCTACATAACAAGACTGTATCTCAATAAACAAACAAACAGCAATAAAGCCCAAAACAATAACAAAAAACACCAAGCACACAAACAAAAACCTAGGACCCCCTGGTATAGAAAGATTCCCTAGCCCCATTTTAACATTTGGCAAGTCTAAGAGTACCATCCTCCATAAAGATGAGAATTTGTGAAGACAACTGGATATGTGAATTGGCAGTCAAGGGAGATACAGGACTGGAGGAATGGTCTTTATGTTAGCTTTTAGAAAAATTTCAAGCTGTAAAGCAGAATGACTTCTCAGGGGACAAAGTGTAGCGTGAAAAGAGAAGAGAGCTGAGGGCAGAGTCTAAGGCACTCCAGTGTGTCTAGAATCCCACAATCTAGAAGATTCCTTGAGAAATGTGGGCAGTTCTCCATTGGGATGTGGTGGGAATTCATGCTCTTTTTTATTTTTATTTTTATTTTTGTTTTTAACTTATTTACTAAAAATTAAGGAGTCTCAGCTGGGCGTGGTGGTGTACACCTCTAATCCCAGCAGTTTGGGAGGCGGAGACAGGAGGATGGCAAGTTAGAGACCAGAGACAGTCTGCATAATTGTGCTTAATGATTGGATGAACATGACTTTTTGGTAACTCTTTGGTTTTTCTCTTGGAGGCTTATGTTAGGTGCTACCCTTTATGTTTACACTGTGTCTTTGTAATTTTCTCATTGTAACCAAGTATCTGAGAGAAACAACTTCAGGGGAGGAATTACTTTGTTTTCCTCCCAGTTTCTGAGGAGTCAGTCTATCATGGCAGGGAGGGTATAGCAAAGCAGAACAGTTCACATCATCGTGACCACAAAGCGGAATCTACGTAATACAGGAAGGGACCAGTGTAAGACATACCCCCAAGGGCATGTCCTCTGTTACCTACTTCCTCCAACTAGGCCCTTCCGTGTATCTTTCCCCACCCTGCAATAATACCATCATACTAAGAGTACACCAGGAGATCAATCCATTCATATGTCAGAACACTCTTGAGCTAATCATCTCTGGAAACAGCACCAGAGACACACCCAGAACTGTGCTTTACTAATCTCCTACACATCTCAATCCAGTCAGGTTGATGAGGAAGATTAACCATCACAGTCTTTTTCCTATGAAATCACATTTTTAATGTGAATTATATATTTTTTAACTTCTGATGTATGCTTACTTCATGCAAGACTTTTGTGCATGGCTCATAGAGTTTCTGAAGTGTTACACAATTTACAGATTATCAGTGTATGTCTTTTGCTTAATGAGAAAATATCTACAAATATCCCACCATAATCAAATTAGATCAAGTTCACAAGTTTGCCACATGTCTCCTTTCATATCAAGAGGCATAATTATTATTATGAACCTACAAGTAATGGTGGTTTTTTCCCTCATGTAAATGTCACTTTACACTTAAAATCTTGTGAAATTTATTTTGATCATTATTTGTTCACTCGTCATACAAAAAATATGTCATGCTCACGTGAGTTCCTTCTTGCCAGACACCACAAGGACTATACCTTTTCTTGAATAATATGTAATGAGTTGTACTAATAAATCTGTCTACAAACCATTAAAAAAATTTACTTCATGTCGTTCATGATTTCACACAAGTTCTGTGCCAGGAAAGAGGAAAATGGAGATGAATATTTCTCAGTATTTGAAATTTTCAACTACCTTTTGAGTGAAAATTTAACTTTTTAAAATAAGGCTTTCACAGTTGCTAGGGTAGAAATGATCACCAGCAATCAAATAGTTTTGGCTATATCATAACTTTTTAAACTTCTTATTTATGGAGAATTTCTAATTGATACAAAAGTAGAGTGAGTAGCATAATGAGCTTCCCATATATCCATCACCTAGCCCCCAACCATCAATCCATAAAGATCCTGCTCCATCCACACCTTCATCCACCTCCTCTCCTCCCAAATTATTTTGAAGCAATTCTCAGACATGACATCATTTTGTCCATAAATATTTGAGTATGCTTCTCTAAAAGGTAAGTTTTAAAAAATATAGTCACAAGGCTGAGGATACAGCTCAGTTGTATAGCACTTGCCTAGCATGCTCAACACCCAGAGTTGGTTCCAGCTTTTAAAAATATTTTTGTTATTGTTGTTGTTGTTAGGTGCCGTCGAGTTGGTATCCGACTCATAGCGACCCTCTGTACAACAGGGGAAACACTATTGTCAGTGCGTCTCTGAGGTTCATAGGGTTTTCAATGGCAGATTGATTTTTGGAAGGGGGTTGCCAGGTCCTTCTCCCAAGCCTACAGCTTGTGGTGTTCCCAGGCGGTCTCCCATCCAGGTACTAACCAGGCCTGACCCTGCTTAGCTTCCGAGATCTGATGGGATCGGATGCCACAGGGCTACCGCTGCAGGCAATATACATATTTAAATATATAAAAATGAACAATCATACCTATCTAAGAACAGAAAATACAAACATCAGATAGAAGGGGGAGAGAATCAGCAGGTGGAAGTGGAGACTGGAAAAGGGGGAAGAGAAGGGAAAATAATATAGGAGTAAAGAGGGAGAGGAAAATCTCAATATAGGATGCAACTATGTGAATTCATGAAAAAGGAGGGGAATCAATGAGAATATAACACATGATTGCATACTTTTTCATTACATATTAATTAAAATTCCTTCTATTTTTCTTTTCTTCTTAAGCTCATATTGTTCTGTAAAATGCATAAGATGATGAATACGTAAGCAAAAGTGATTTAATAGTTGCATGATGGACATAGCAAATAATGTATTACTCTGTACTCCACCAGCATTTATAAATAAAATAAAATAAACAATGTACTATTATTATATCTAACAACATCAAAAATCCTCTTAATGATGTCAACTGTCCTATATTCAAATTTCTATTCAGTGCTGGTAATCAAACTTAGGGCCTTGCACATGCTAGGCAAGGCTCGACCATTGAGCTACATCCCTATCTCTCAGCTTTCTAATTTTCTCATAAATGTTATACTTTTTTCTTTTTTGATTTGTGTATTTTTAATGGCATCCAAATACAATTTTCTAATTTTTTCATAAATGCTATAAATTTTTTTTGTGATTTGTGCATTTTTTTAATGGCATCTGAATACCATTGCAATTGGTTACTATGTCACTTAAGTCTGTCTGTCTGTCTTTCTCTCTCTCTCTCTCTTCCTTTGAAATATAATCTTGCTATGTATCCCTGGCTAGTCTTAGCCTCAAAATCCTCCTGCCTCAGCCTTCTGAATGCTGGGGTTGCAGGTGTGTACCATTAGGCCCAGCTAAATCTCTTTAAGTCATATGTTCTCCCTACACTTTGTTTTTATATATATACCACTTGCAACTTACCTGTTGAAGAAACCAGGTTATTGTCCTCTACAGTTTGTATTAGGGGAAAAAAATCTGTTTCTCCACTGCTTTTATACCACAACAATCAAAACAGAAGACTTCTGTTACCTCAAAGGTATGGGGATTTTTCCCCAATAGCAAGCAAGCAAGCAATGCAGCAGTAGCCAGACACCAGCTAAGTGTCTTCTAATTCAATTTGGTTCTAACAATACCTACCTGGAGATAGAATCAGGTCCCACAAGTTGGAGCCTCAGTACCAAGACGGTCTCCCACTCCACTTTAGACGCCGGCCACAAGCCCCAGGTTGTTTGTGCCTGTGCTTTTGACCAATCAATTACATATTGGGTTCCCACAACTCCCTCCTCAGGTTCAATTAATTTCCTTGAGTGGCTCCCAGAACTTGGGGAAATACCTTTTAAGGTTTAGAATAAAGACTATTACAAAGGATTTGGATGTGTAGGGTGAGGTATGAGAGAAGAGGTAGGAAAAAAGGGCACAGATCTCCCATGCTTTGTACTCCACCCTTTGGGAAGCTCTGGGTGTTCAGCTAGCTGGAAACTCTTTGAACCATTTGGTGACTGTCCAGCAGCCATGGAGTCAGCAGACACAAAAAGGATTACTCTACACCAAGAGTTAGTGCAAGAGAGACCAAAGTAGGGGCCAGTGCCCTTGGGTGCACTAACCCCCAAGTAAGTGTCTCAAGTTCTTTTTATTAGGCTCTTAGATAACTTCAATCATTCTTATGAGTCAGGGGAAAAGTGGGTTAAAGTATATTTTCTTGTGAAACAGGGAAGTGTTATTTTTTATTTATGTTAACATGTTCTGCCCACTACATGTTGGCAGAGCTATGCCACTTGTGCAGGTATGCAGGATCTATGCCCAAGTTCAGAGAGATAACAGAAGGGGCTTTTAGGCATGGAGAACTTCAAAGGGCCAAAGCCTTCCCCAGTCACTTTTCCTTAGATTTTCTCCAGCCATCTAGCCATGCCTCCCATTACAGAACCCTGTCCTTTTGGATCTTTATGGGAACTTCATTGGATATCTAATGCTAATAAACGAGGTAAGGAAACTCAGCAAGGCCTATCTGCCTGTTGGCCACTCTGGGCAGGATTCCTCTGTCCAAGGTATGGGGCAGCAACCCTCTGAAAAGAAGAGGGTGTATGACCTACTATCAGATAAGGATTGTTGTTGTTGTTAGATGCTCTCGGGTTGTGTCCAGCTCATAGCAACCCTCCCAGAGTTTTCAATGCTAATTTTTTCGGGATTACTTCAGGAGTGGATTGCCATGTCCTTCTCCCATTTTTGCAGTGCTGGGGATCGAAACCAGGGCCTCAGAGAGTGGAGAGCTGCACTCTACCAACTGAGCTAAACCCTAGCCCTCAGATAAGGACAGGTCAGAGAACTTCTTTATGGCAAGCTCTAAGACAGAAAAGAGAAGGATGATTAAAGTTTCTATGACTTGCCATAGAGAAGAAAATTCTAGTTTCTAAGGCCCAACTTGGGGAGAAAGTTATGAAACAGGAAACAGGAATGAAGACCAAATGTGTATTTCACAATATCATTGTCTCTAACAGTCAAGCATTTTGTTCATTACATTCTGTGGTTAGTTTGTTTGTTTGTGGCACTTGGGGGTTAACCTCAGGGCCTCACATATACTTTGCAAGTGTTCTACAACTGGATTCATCCCCAGCCCTTTTTTTTTTTTTTTTAGTTAGGATCTCACTAAGTTATGCAGATTGCTTCTGGCCTTGAATTTAAGATCCTCCTGCCTCTGCCTCCTGAGTTGCTGAGATTATAGGTATGCACCACTGTGCCCCAATCCTACAATTTATTAAACATGTTCCTCAGTCTTCTGTATTTTCTACAAACTTGTAGTTGGAATTAGATCAGTATTTTTTAATATAGAAAAAATTAAAAATAGAGAAAGTCACAATTTATTCAAAGCTCTACCCTTTTAAACCTCTTTTTGAACAGTTTAGAGCAAAAAAAACCCACTCCCTTCCCCTTTTAGAATCCAATCCTTCAAGAGTATCACAGGTAGCCTGAGCATGGTATTATATCCCTATAATCCTGCACTCTGGAGGCTGAGGCAAGAGGATCTCAAGTTTAAAGCCACCCTGGATTATAGTCTCAAAAAAAGGGGCGGGGGACTCCTCCTGCCTTCCTGAGCAGAGACATTTGTCTTTTTACAGCCTTCAGACTCAAACAGAAGCATTGGTTCTTCTTGGGTCTTAAGCCTGCCAGCTTTCAGACTGGAACACAGTCAGCTCTCCTGGTTCTCAGGACTTCAAACATGGACTGAGACTACATATCAGTTTTCCTGAGTCTCCAACTTGCTGACTGCAGATTTTGGGACTCCTCAGCCAACAGAATCAACAAGTGTTTCGATCTGCTGTACATAACGTCACTATGAGTTGGACTCGACTCGACGGGCACCTACCAACAACAACAACAACAGCCAACATAGCCTGCAGCCGTAGTACTGTGGTGTCCAATTCCATCAGATCTCAGAAGCTAAGCAGAGTCAGGCCTGGTTAGTACTTGGATAGGAGACTGCCTGGGAACACCAGATACTGTAGGCGTGGGAGACGGACTCAGCAACCCACTCCCAAAAATCAATCCACCATTGAAAACCTTATGAATAGCAGAGAAGTACGAAAAATAGTGTTTCTCTTGTTGTACATAGGGTGGCTATGAGTCAGATACTGACTCTATGGTACCTAACAACAACTGAACAGCCTACATAACCATATGAGCCAATTTCACACACACACACACACACACACACACACACACACACACACTCACAGAACTGTGTCTCAGTAGCCATGCAGGATTGATTCCAGAACCCCCATATATACCAACATTCATGGATACTGAAGTCCCTATATAAAAGAATATAGTATGAGCATATGTGCATATCCTCCTACATACGTTAAATCATCTCTAGATTTCGTACACCTAACGCAATATAAATGCTATGTAAGTAGTTGTTATAATGTATTATTTAGGGAATAATGTTCAGTACAGACATAATTGGGAGAGTAATTTGTAATCTATGCTTTGTTGTAGCCATAAATTTGAAACGTACAGATATGGAGGGCTGACTGTACATCTCGTGCTGTTCTGGAGATCCCTGACTAACAGAGAAGGCTAAGTGGAGGGAATGGCACTTGAGGTAGGCCTTAGAGGATAGGTAATATATAAGTGGGTAGAGACAGGGGAACTGGTCTTCCAGGAAAGCAAAGTTGAAAAGCCTGGAGTGAATCTATTATGTGGGGCATGGTAGGACAATTAGACAAACTACAGCTAAGATGTGGGGCTGGTGAGCTATGCAAGGCTTTGGAGGTCATGGCAAGGAATATGTAATGCATACAATCCTGTGGGTAAAAAGAATAATTGACCAGTTTTAGCAAGCCCAAAGGCATGGTGTTGAAGAAATTAGATGTGTTTGCAAAATGTTTCAAAACAGCATGATTTGTTGTTGCATCACTATTTATAATAGTTAAGATATGGAAACAACCTAAATGTCCATGAGTAGGTGAAATGGTAAGGAAAATGTGGTACATATATACAATGGAATATTATTCAGCTTTAAAGAAAGAAGAAAATCCTGAAATATGCAACAATATTGTGGAAAATTTAGGACATTGTGCCAAGTGAAATAAGGCAGTCAAAGAAATAAGAATAGTTCATGGTGCCACTGATTTAAAAAGCACTTAAAATACTCAAATCTGTATAATCAAAGTGTAGAATGATAGTTTCCAGGAACTATGGAAAGGGAAAAAAGAAGAGTTGCTAATCGGCAGGCATACAGTTTCAGTTAATCAAGGTGACTAGGTTCTAGAGAGCTGCTATATAACATCATGTTATACTTAACTGCATTGCACAGCTAAAAGTTTGTCAAGCTGGGCATGGTGGGACATACCTATAGCCCTAGTTATTCAGAAGGTGGAGGCAAAAGAGATAACTTGAGCTAAGGGGTCCAAAGCGAGCCTGAGCAACATAGTAAGACTATCTCAAAAATTTTTTTTCATTAACAGAGTATATTTTGCTAGGTTCAATGGCACACCTCCACAATCCCAGCAACTCAGGAGGTAGAAGCAAGAGGATTGCAAGCTGGAAGCCAGAGGCAGCCTACCTAATTTAGCAAGATCTTGTCTCAAGATAAAAACTTCTTAAAGCCAGTCTCTATGGCACACATCTATAATCCCAGCAAACTCAGGAAGAGGGAACAAGAGAATCACGAGTTTGAGGCCAGAGGCAGTCTGCATAATTTAGAGACTTTATCTTAAAACAAAAAATAAAAAATGATGTAGGGGTGCAGCTCAGTGGTAGAGCACCTGTAAAGCATGTGTAAGACCCTGGGGTTAACCCTCTAGTACTACAAAAAACAATTTTTTATGGGTTTAGGGATGCAGCTCAGTGGTAGAGTACGTGCAAAGTATATGGAGGCCCTGTGTCCAAACCCAGGTACTGCAAAAAAGTTAAAAAAAAAAAAAAAAAAAGCTAACTGGGAACTGTGGCTCACACCTGTAATCCCAGTGGCTGGGTAGGCAGAAGCAGGAGGATCGCAAGTTCAAGACCAGAGGTAGTCCACATAATTTAGCGAGACCCTGTCTCAAAAAAGTAGAAAAAATGGGCTAGGCATGCAGCTCAGTGGTACAGCATTTGCAAAGCATGCAAGCACGAGGCCCTGGGTTCAACCCCCAGTACCGCCAAAAAAAAAAAAAAAAAAAAAAGGATATTTCATGTTAATTGTTCTTAATACAATACGATAAAAATTGTTTTAAAAACTAGCAGGATTTGCTGGGCAAGTTATATTGTGGAATTCTGAAAGAGCCTATGAGTCTCATTATCAACCTACTGGCAGAAGTCCTACATGACACCTAGAACCACATTTGGGTGTCCTCCAAAAGGAAGGTTCAAGGTAGATGAAGGTTGTACAAATTGTGTTTCCACATAATCACATCCTTAATGCCCTGACTTCCTGACACACCCTTTTCCTCTTCATCCCTTTGGCTCTCTGGTTCTTATACATGGAAGGGCCCAGGGTGTGCCTCCTTGACTTCATATGCATTTCTGGTTGCCAGTCCTTGCTCAAAGAGCCAGCTTCAGAGGCTATATTTAGCTGCCTGGTTTACAGGAGAGGCTTAACATCCTATACTGGGTGCCAGGTTTAATTATTTCTGGAGTCATATTGCCAACATTTAAATCACAGATCTGTCTCTTTACCAACTTGTGACCTGGGATAAGTGCCTTAAACTTTCAATGCCTCAGTTTCCTCATCTGTTAAATGGGGGAAAGTCTTAGGAATTCACATAATTCAGTTATTTGGAGGATTAAATAAGACAGCATATGTAAAGATCTGACACAAGAGTAGTAGGTTTTGTTTTTTAATTAAAACATATGCGAAAAGGGGTAATGGGGGGAAAGAAAGAAACATCACATTCTCTTTCATAGGCAAAACACACACACACACACACACAACATGTAACCAAAAGGGCACCATTTATGTGAGGAAGGGGATCAATGAGGGGAAGAGGGTCATGAGAGGGTAATGGAGGGGGTGAACAAGAGCAATGTACAATGATACACATATATGGAAATGTCATAATGAAACCCACTTGAAAGAAAGGAAGAAAGAAAGAAAGAAAGAAAGAAAGAAAGAAAGAAAGAAAGAAAGAAAGAAAGAAAGCAAGCAAGCAAGCAAGCAAGCAAGCAAGCAAAAGATCTCTGCTTCCACTGTTCTATACTTTGCTGAGAGCTATTGAAGTCACCAGTAGCCTTGACTGTACGCTTCGGGATCTGGTGGCTATGTGCTGCACAGTCTCATATGACTCCCTGGGAGCACTGGATTTCCACACTGCTAAGCCCCTAGGGTGTTTCCTTATTCACTGCACCCAACTAGTTGGGTGCCTTCATCGGGAAAAATCATGCATGAGCCCTTGCCTCTCCCCTGCGCAGGTATAGGCCCTGAGGTTTTTTCCCTGCAGGCTGAGCTGACTCTGACGAAGAAGCTGTGTTGTAGGCATCTGAGCCACCATGGAAAGGAACTGAAATCAGTCATGCTGCCATTGGCCTAGAGTCTGCTGTGTTTGAGCTTCTCGGGCCCCTAAGCCAGGCATATGCCAGCAAGCCTCTAGTCTCTATTTTCATTTCCATTCCCTTTTGTGGACCCAGAATCCTTCCCCTCCACAAACCAGGCTTGTGTTTGGCATGCTGCCCTGACATCTCTGGCTGAAAGGGACGCTCTTCTGTTTTTCTCTAAAGATTTCATTGGTGTTACTTTTACATTTAAATCTGAAATCCATCTGACATTGATCTTGTCTCTGCTTCCAATGTTCTGTAGAGAATTAAACAGAAAATGGCTGGAATCCATTCACTGGGCAGTGGTTTCTGTCCAGGCTGTTCCTGCAGCTCCTGCTTCCTCTCCTTCCATTGCTGATTTTCTTTCTCCCCAATTTCAAGCCTGATTATGCAGCCTTTCAGATGAGTCTGTGGGTTCCCAATGACCTCCTTTAAAATTCCCTTTTCATTACATCAGCCAGAATTGGTTTCTACTCCTCGCAATCAAAGATCTCTAGTTTTCACACTCACAGAAAAATGGATGGTTCATGTCTAGCTATCTGGGGTGAAGGTGGTAGGAAGACTTCTTAGGACATCAAAGGAAGAAGGACAGATTATTATTGGGGGAATTTAATCTATTACATTTACTTTTCTTTTGTAGGAGACTAGATATGTCCATCCCCAAGCCTTATTTAGAAATTGGGCAATATAAATAGTCACAAAGTTGTTTACAGTGAAGATACTGAACATAGGCAAGCAAAGGTTGCATCCTGGGGAATTCAAGAATCGGCCACACTGGGCACAGTGGTGCATGCCTTATAATCCCAGTGACTCAGGAGGCTGAGGCAGGATTGCAAATTCAACATCAGAGGCAGTCTGGGTAATTCAACAAGACCCTGTCTCAAAATACAAAAGGGGGCTGGAGGGATACCTCAGTGGTAGAGGGCTTACCTCTCATGTGTGAAGTACTGGGTTCCATCCCCAGCACCAGAAAAAAGTACCAAAATGAAAAAGAAAGAAAGAAAAGAAAAAGAAAGAAAGAAAGAAAGAAAGAAAGAAAGAAAGAAAGAAAGAAAGGAGAAAGAGAAAAAAGAAAAAGAAAGAAAGTAAGAAAGAAAAGAAAGAAAGAAGAAAGAAAGAGAAAAAAAGGAAAAGAATCTGCCTAAATAGGCTCCTGTACATCTTCATAGATTCTTGACTATTTGGAATAAGCCAAATCCTATTGTGATAGAAGCAATACCTCACTTACACTCAGCCTGCTCCATAATGTCTGACATGGTCAAGGACATTCTTTGTGGTCAGAGTTGAATACATGCTCACTGATGAAGGAGGCCACTGGACTTCTCCCAGGCAGGCAGGCTGAATGCCAAAGGCATTTCAGCCAATGAAACACTGTACCATTTCTTTATGTTCAGTGTACAGCTTCTTAGCAAAAGAATGTTCTGCCATATTGGAGGCGGAATGCCATAATGATAAAAACTCCAGCTTTAGAATCAGGTACCTGGGTCCAAATCCTGGCTCTTTACCTTATTAATTATGTGACCTTGGAAATATTACTTAACTTCTCTGTGCTGTTTCCTCATCAGAACCTAAGAATAATATAATACCTTGCATGAGGCTCTGGGTTAAATTCCAGGCACCAAAATAGTAATGATAATAAATACCTTTAGGATGGTGTGAATTAAATGATCTAAGTCGGCTTTGGGCTGGGATTTAGCTCAGTTGGTAGAGTGCTGCTCTGCCGTCTCTGAGGTCCCGAGTTCAATTCCCAGCACCACAAAAACGGGAGAAAGACATGGCAACCCACTCCTGAGGCAATCCCGAAATAATCAGCCATTGAAAACCCTATAAGGGTCGCTATGGGTTGGACACGACTCGACGGCACCTAACAACAACAACAAGTCGGCTTTGACATGTAAACACAAAGTATTTTTGCCCAGTTTTTACAGCTCTAGACTCTAAAGGAATGTCATGATTGTATAAATGGAAAGATGGTTGTACTTTGTTTTGTTTAGTGCTTTAGCAGATTCTTTCACCATTTCAGAAAATTGCCTCAGTGCTGCCTTCTTAATTAGCTAATATATCACCTGATTCAGACTTCATTTGTTTTATTCATGGGGACTTTTACAAAAGATACAAGCACCTGCTGGGCGTAGTGGTGCAGGCCTCTAATCCCTGCAACTGGGGAGGTGAGCAGAGGCAGGAGGATCACAAGTCTGAGGCCAGAGGCAGTTTGCATAGCTTACTGAGACCCTATGTCAAGATAAAAAATAAATTAAAAGCGGGCAGGAGAGGTCCAGCCCAGTAGTAGAACACTAGCAAAGTATGTGCAAGGCCTTGGGTTCAACCCCAAAGTACAGCCCCCCACCCAAAAAAAAGTGCATGTGCCTGATCTGCTCAATATCTTCCAGAGATGTTATCAGCGAATATTATATACAGAAAAACACATGACTTCTCTTGCTTTCTCTTTATTCTTCAACTAAGGAACTAAACTGAGTTTTTATTATAAAATTAAATTTTTATTTATTTTATCCTTTTTTTTGCTTGCTTGTTTGTTTTTCTTGGAGACAGGGTCTTGCTATGTACCCAGGCTGATCTCAAACTTCTGCCTCAGCCTCCTATGTGCTGCACAAATTTTTACTTTAAAAAGAAAAATTTAAAGCCAGCCATGGTTGTACACACCTGTAATCCCAGCACTTGGAAGGCTGAGGCAGAAGTATCATGAGTTTGGGACCAGCCTGGGCTACATAGTGAGACTCTGTGAAGGAAAGAAAGAATGAAGGAAGGAAGGAAAGGATGGAGGGAGGGAGGAAAGAAAGAAAGAAAACCAAATTAAATTTTAAAAATTATACATGTAATATATACAATTATCTATAACTTTCATTTCAGAAGAGGACAGGATATTTAAAAAACAATTATTATAAAAACAAGACATTGCAATGTACAATGAAATGCATGTATGGAAATGACATGAGGCCCATTAAGTTGTACACTAAAAATTACCAATAAAAAATTTTAGAAAAAGAAGACATTTGAGTTTGATAAAATGGAGAACCACTGCTCTGTTGGGGCTATTTTCTTTAAATAAACTTTATCTTAAAGTGAACATACAAACAGAAAAATATACAAATCATGAATGAATTAATGAATTTAATGTATTTTTATAAATTATCCATTTATTATCTGATTTATAGATTTATAAATTAAATTTTTATAAGTTACCCATCTCTTTTGATGGACTCTAATATTATTAGTCCCTCACACTTATTTCACACCAATTATCCTGACTTATAACAACAGAGATCAATTTTTCTCATCTTTCAAACTTCATGTAAATGGCAATATATAATCCGCACTTATTTATGCCTGTTTTTTTTTTCTGTTCAACATAATATTTCCAAGAATCATTCCTGTGGTAACAGTTCATTCATTCCTGTTGCGGATAGTATTCTGCTGCATGAATAAAATAGAATTTATCCATTTGACTATTGATGAACACTTGAGTAGTTTCCAATTTTGGGCTAATTCAAATGCTTGCTTCTGTGAATATTCTTGTACATATCCTTTTGCAAATATATAAAACATATTTCTGAGGTATGCCTGGGGGGAGAATTGCCAGATTATAGGTATGCATCATTGAACTTTAATAAAGAGATTCTGCCAAATAGTTTTCCACAATGGTTGAAACAATTGGCACTTCCACCACAGTTGTCACAATTCCACTTGCTACACACTCTCTTACTGAGGTATTTAAATGTTTTCTTCTAACCCTACATCACAGAGAAGCTTGTCTATGTGGTTTTGAGATTTTGCTACATAAAACTATAAAAGTAGGAGTGAGAGTCTCAGCGAGCCCAGAAGTCAGCTCTGAGGCTCCCATTTTGTCTCATGGAGAGGGTGACTCACCCCATACTCCTCCAAGCAGAGAAAAGGGGTTGTTCAAGGGCTCCTGGCCTCCAGCTCAGTCAGGGCTACTAGAGTAAGTAGGGAGCTGACTGTGCACAAGTGGAGGAGTCTGGAGTAGGCAGAGGAAAGGGAAATGAGGGGGCTGTCTGACAGCTAGAAAGTAGAGTCAAGGGATGTGGGAGTGAGGGAAGTTAGGGTACAAATGACTGTATTTCCAAGATGCATGCAAATCAAATGCATCAGAACTAGATTATTTTTGTTTTGGTTTGGGGGTTTTTTGCATTACTTAGGAGTTGAACCAATGCCTGATACATACTCTGCAAGTATTCTAACACCAGGCTGCACTTACAGCCCATTTTTTATTTTTTAGTTTGAGTCAGGGTCTCACTAAGTTACATAGGCTGCCACTGGCCTCAGACTCATGAGCCTTCTGCCTCTACCTCCCAAGTGGCTGGAATTACAGGTGTGTGTCACTGCACCCAGCTCTGAACTTGGTTTTAATTGAATAAGTATTCATCATATGAGGGAAACATTTTTTATAAACACCATGAAAACAGCAAGTGATGGGAACATAAAGTCCCCTTTGCCTCTCAGGTTCCCAGTCCTCCAGCTTCCTTCCCCCACAAAGGCACAGGCCCTCTGGGAGCAGCCTGTAATTATGCAAGCATAAACACAGGTATCTTCAATAAATTATTCAATTTCTCTGGACGTTTTAGGATGTTTTGTGCTACTGTAACAGAATACTATAGACTAGGTGATTTATAATGAACAGAAATGTATTGGATCACAGTTCTGGAGGCCGGGAAGTTCAAGATCAAGTTGCCAACATCTGGTGAGGGCCTTCTTATTGTGCCATCACTTGGTGGAAGGAGGAAGGCAAAGAACTCGTGTCCTCACTTGGAAGAAAGAAGGAAGAAAACGAACTCACTTCTGCAAGCCCTTTTTATAGTGGCTGTGTTACTCAGGTTTCCATGGCAAAAAAAATACCTGAAGTAATCAACTTAAAAATGGTGTTTGTTGTTTGTTGTTGTTAGGTGCCATGGAATCAGTGTCCAACTCATAGTGACCCTACATACAACAGGCAAAACAGTATTGTCACTGCTTCTCTTCTATTCATAGGGTTTTCAATGGCCAACTGTTTTTTGGGAGTGAGTTTCGGGGTCCTTCTCCCAAGCCTACAGCACTTGGTGTTCCCCGGCAGTCTCCCATCCAAGTACTAACCAGGCCCCACCCTGCTTAGCTTCTGAGACCTGAAGGGATCAGATGCCACAGTGGTACAACTGCAGGCAACTTTAAAATACGAAAGGTTTATTGGCTCGAGGTTTCAAGGTTTTGGCCCTACCACTCTGGGCCTGTGGCAAGGAAGTACATCATGGCAGGAGCACATGACGGAGGAAGCTATTCACCTCAAGGAGGCCAGGAAGCAAAAGAGATAAGGGAAAGGACCAATGTCCCACAATCCCCTTTGAGGGAATATTCCCAATGACCTAAGATATCCCACTAAGCCCATCTCTTAAGGGGTTTCTACCACATCAAAGCTGAGGATCCAGTCCTTTAACACATGTACCTTTGGGTGACATTTGAAATCCAAATTATAGCAGAGGCTTTAATCCATATTTGTGACCTAAACAATTCACACTAGGCCTTCCTATTGCCTTAGGAATTAAGTTTCAATACATGAATTTAAATGATAGCACTGGCCTTCAAATCCTCATGCTTAGAACAATGATGCTTGAATATAATGTATCCCACATTTCTTTGCCAGTGAGAATCACTTAGGATAACTTGTTTAGCATATGGTTCCCAGACCATAGGCCCTGGGATTCTGATTTAGTGGGATTTAGGAATTTGCATTATTGGAAAAATACCTCAGCAATTCTTCCTTTCAGGAAGTTGGGAAAACACTAAATATAGAAAGTTTCCAACATATAAAATTTTCCAGGAGCCTAGGATATTCCGTTCTTTAGAAATCCTAATGTGATACTACTTTGTAGCAATAAGAAGGAGCTTCTAAGTAATACAGAAAGAAGAAAAGTGCTTTCATGGCACATGAAAGCACATTAAAAATTGTTTTTTAAAAAATCATCTGGGATTTTTCTTGATGACATTGGTAAATACTGGCCATTCTCTTTGGTCTTGGTTCACTTTGCTCTGGTAATATATTGTTGTTGTTGTTAGGTGCCATTGAGTTGGGTCCCACTCATAGTGACCCCATATACAACAGGACAAAACACTCCCCAATTCTGAGCCAGGCACATCATCTTATTTATGTTTAAGCCCATTGTTTCAGGCATTGTGTCAATCCATTTAGTTGAGGATCTTCCTTTTTTGTGTTGACCCATCACTCTCCCAAACCTGAGGTCCTTCTCAGGGATTGGTCCCTCATGACTACCTGTCCAAAATACATAAGATGCAGACTAGCCATCCTAGCTTCCAAAGAGCACTCTGGTTGCACTTCTTCTAGGAAAGATCTGTTATTCTTTTGACAGTTCATGGTATATTCAATATTCAACTCCAGCACCATAATTCGAAAGCATCAATTCTTCTCCTGACCTCCTTACTCAATGTCCAGCTTTCACAACCATATGATGCGAATGAAAACACTATAGCATGATGCAGGAACAGTTTCATCTTCAATGTGACATCTGTACTTTTGAGCACTTTAAAGATGTCTTTTGCAATAGCATTTTCCAGTGCAATGTGTCTTTTGATTTCTTGACTGCTGCTTCCCTGGGTGTTGATTGTAGAACCTAGTAAAGCAAAATCTTGGACAACCTCAAACTTTTCTCCATTTATTATGAAGCTGCATACTGACTTAATTGTAAGGATTTTTGTTTTGCCAATGTTGAGGTGCAATCTATTCTAAAGGCTGTGTTCTTTGATCTTTCTCAGTAAATGTTTCAAATTCTCTTCAGTCTCAGCAAGCAGACTTGTGTCATCTGCATAATGCAAGTTGTTAATGAGTCTTCCTCCAATCAAGATGCCACGTTCTTCTTTATAGAGTCCAGCTTATCATATTATGTGCTCAGGATAGAGATTAAAGAGGTATGGTGAAAAGATACAGCCCTGAAGCACACCTTTCTTGACTTTAAACCAGGCAATGTTTCCTTGTTCTATACGAATGACTGCCTCCTGTCCATGTGCAGATTCCTCCTGAGTACAATTAAGTGCTCTAGTATTCCCATTCTTCACAATGTTATCCATAATTTACTGTGATCACACAAATGCCTTTGTGTAGTCAATAAAATATAGATACATGTTTTTTTCACGTTCTCTGCTTTCAGCTAATATCCATCTGACATCAGCAATGATGTTCCTGGTTCCACACCCTCTCCTGAATCTGGTATAATTTTTCTGGCAGTTCCTTGTCTATATACTGCTGCAGTCGCTTTTGAATGATCTTTATCAAAATTTTACTTGCATGTGATATTAACGATATTTTTCAATAATTTCCACATTCAGTTGGACACCCTTTCTTGGGAATAGGTACAAATATGGATCTCTTCCAAACAGTTGGCCAAAAAGCTGTTTTCCAAATCTCTTGGCAAAAATAAATTAGCTCTTCCCGTGCTGCATCTGTTTGTTGAAACATCTCTATTGGTATTCCATCAATTCCTAGAGCTGTGAGCTTCACCAGTTCCTTCATGGCAGCTTCCACTTTGTCCTTTAGTACCAGTGGTTCCTGATCAGATGCAACCTCTTGAAATGGCTGATCATCCATTAATTCTTTTTGGTATAATGACTCTGTGTATTCCTTCCTTCTTCATTTAATGTTTCCTGTGTCATTTAATATTTTCCTTGTAGAATCCTTCATTATTGCCACACGAGGCTTGAATTTTTTTTCTTCAAATCTTTAAGCCTGAGAAAAACAGAGTGTGAGACGAGGCACGGTGGCGCATGCCTGTAATCCCCACAACTCAGGAGGCGAAGGCAGGAGGATCGCAAGTTCCAGATCAGAGGCAGTCTGCGGAACTTAGCGAGACCCTGTATCAAAAAAAAAAAAAAAAAGTTAAAATATGGGCTGAGGGTGCAGCTCAGTGGTCCAGCACTTGCAGAGAATGCAAGCACAAGGCCCTGGGTTCAACCCCTAGTACCACAAAATAATAATAATAATAATAATAATAATAATAATAATAATAATAATGAAGAAGAAGAAGAAGAAGAAGAAGAAGAAGAAGAAGAAGAAGAAGAAGAAGAAAAGAAAAAGAAAAGCAGAGTGTGTTTTCCCTTTTGGTTTTCTATCCCCAGCTCTTTGAACATGTCATTATATTTGATTTTGTCTTCTCTAGCTGCCTTTTGAAATCTTCTATTTAGTTCTTTAACTTTGTCATTTCTTCCTTTTACTTCAACTGCTGGACATCCAAGGGCAAGTGTCAGAGTCTCTTATGACATGTAGTTTGGTCTTTTCATTTTTTCTGTCTTTTCGCTTTACTCATGAATGAAGCCTTTGATGTCATCCCCCAACTTATCTGGTCTTCTATCATTAGTGTCTAATGCATCAAACCTGTTCTTGAGGTGGTCTCTGAACTCAGATGGGATGTATTGAAGGTCATATCTTGGCTTTCATACATTTGTTCTAATTTTCTTCAGTTTCAGTTTGAACCTACATATGAGCACTTGATTGATCCACAATCAGCACCTGGTCTTGTTCCAACTTTTGATATTGAGCTTTTCCATCATCTATTTGCACAAATGTAGTCAACTTGGTTCCCTTTGTTCCATCTGGTGACTTCCATGTGTATAGTAACTGTTTATGTTTGTGAAAAAATGTATTTGCAATGAGATTATTGATCTGACAAATTCTATCATGTGCTCTTCAGCATCATTTCTGCCACCAAGGTCATATTTTCCAACTACTAAGCCTTTTTCTTTGTTTCCATCCTTTGCATTCCTGTCACCAGTGATTATCAATACATCCTGATTGCATGCTCAATCTATTTTAGATTGCAGAAACTGGTAGAAGTCTTCCCTATATTCATTTGTAACCTTAGTAATGGGTGCATCAATTTGAATAATAGTCCTACTAACTGGCTATCCTTATAGGTGCATGTATATTATTCCTTTTTCCCCCTCCCTTTATTGGTAAATATTGATGGGGTACAGAGTAATACAACATTGGCTTTTTCCATTATGCAACTATTACATCACTTTTGGTTACACTTTTACCAACTTACAAGGTTTATGGAAACTTTTGACTAATGTAGTAAAATTCATGAATATTTAGGTTATATTCTCCTATTTTTTCCATGTACTCATGAAATTGCATTATTTACATTGAGATTATCCTCTCCACCTTTATCCTTCTACATTGTTTCTCCTCCCCATCCCACCTTCCACAATATTTGCTTCCCTTTGCTGGTTCCCTCCCTCCTTCTTTCTACTCTTTATATTATCCCTTCTTCACTAAGTTTAACTGTGAATTTTTATATATCAACTTATGCATAGAATTTTTTTTCCCTTTAAGTAGGATTCAGCTCCCACATATGAGTGAGAACATATGGTATTTCTCTTTTGGGCTTGTGTTCATTCACTTAAGGTGATGTTCTCCAGTTCCATCCATTTTCTTGCAAATGACATTATTTCATTTTTTTGTTGTTGCTGAGTAGTATTCCATTGTGTATAGGTACCATAATTTGTTTTAACTATTCTTCTGTTGATGGGCACCTTGGTTGGTTCCATATCCTTGCTATTGTGAAAAGTGCTGCATTGAATATGGAGGTGCAAGTGTCTTTGTGGTATGATGACTTGTCTCCCTTTGGGTATATTCCCAGTAGTGATACAGCTTGGTCATATGGCAGTGCATTTTTAGTTTTCTAAGGTATCTCCATATTGTTTTCCAAAATGGTTGAACCAATTTACAGTCCCACCAAGGATGCAAGAGGGTTCCTCTTTTTTTCCATACCCTATCCAGCACTTGTTATTATTTGTTTTGTTGATCTTGGCCATTCTTACTGGAGTTAGGTGGAATCTCAGGTGTTTTGATTTGCATTTCCCTAATGGCTAGGGATATTGAGCATTTTTTCATGTGTTTCTTAGCTTTACAAACTTCTTCATTTGAGAACTGCCTATTTGGTTTCTTTGCCCACTTGTGTATTAGGTTATTTGTTTTTATGGAATTTGCTTTCTTGAGTTTTTTATAAATTCTAAGAATTAGTCCTCTGTCAGATGTGTTGGATATGAAAATGTTCTCCCATTCAGTGGGCTCTTCCTTAACTCTGTTGATTTTTCCTTTGCTGTACAGAAACTTTTTAATTTCATGTAATCTCATTTGTCAATTCTTGGTGTGATTTACTGAGCAACTGGAGTCTTATTAGGAAATGGTTTCCAATGCCTGTGTGTTAGAACACATCTTTTCTTTTCATCCTATCATTCTTTTCTTCACATCCTATCTTTTTTTCTAGTAGTTTTAAGTTTCTGGTTTTATGTTGAGGTCTTTTATCCATTTTGAGTTGGTTCTCATGCAAATTGAGAGGTACAGGTCTGTGTTCATTTTTCTACAGTTAGGTATCCAAGTTTCCCAGCCCATTTGTTGAAGAGGCTATCTTTTCTCCAATTTGCATCCTTAGCCCCTTTACCAAATATCAGGTGACTATAGTTGTGTTGGTGTATCTGCAGATCTTCAATTCTGTTTCACTGGCCTTCAAGCCTATTTTTTGTGCAGTACCAAGCTGTTTTTGCTACCATAAACCTGTAGTATAGTTTAAAGTGAGGGATTGTGATCCTGCCTACACTGGTTTTGCAGCTTAAGATTGTTTTGGGTATACGTGGTCTTTTGTGTTTCCATATGACTTTTTGGACTATTTTTTCTATTTCTGCAAAGTCTGCCACTGAAATTTTAATGGGTATTGCAATAAATCTGTAAGTTGCTTTTGGTAGTATAGCTATTTTACAATATTGGTTCTCCCAACTCATGAGCAGGGAGGTCCTTTATGGACATTATTCTATCACTGACAGCATTGCATTTCAGGACAGATCTTGAGATGTCTTTTTCAATGATGAATGTAAACTCATTTCTCTTTAATCTGTCATTCCCTTCATCCTAGGCCATATGATCATCTGAATCAGAAGGGCCCACGCCAGTCCACTGTAGTTTACTAATGCTTGGAATGCCAATGTTTATGCACTCCATTTCCCCTTTGACAATTTCTAACTTTCCTAAGTTCATGCTATGTACATTTCACATTCTAAATACTAATGGATGTTTTACAGTTGTTACTTATTTTGACTCATGCCATATCAAGGAATGGCGGTCCCTGGGGCTTTACTCCATTTCTGTCATTAAGGGATACTCTACTTTGAGGAGGCAACTCCTCATCAGTCATCTTTTGATTGCCTTCCAACCTGGAGCACTATATCTGATAGTGTTTTTCTGCTATTCCTAGGGTTTTCAGTGGCTAATTGTTTCAGGAGTAGATTATCCATGTCCTTCTTCTTAGTTTGTCTTTGTCTGGAAGCTCAACTGAAAACTGTTCAGAGTGGATGACCCTGCTAATATCTATAATAGTGGTGGCATAGCTTTCAGCATCACAACAACATGCAAACCCCCACAGTACAGCAAAGAGACAGACACATGAGGGACTGATGATATAGACTCAGAGAAAGGAGCAACTTTTCTGGGCACTTCAGTGAAGAGCAGAGAGCATAGCTCTATGGCAAGGGAAATGTACATTTCCTCAGTAAAAACCAGAAAGTGCTTGGAGATGGCTGTGTACAACACAAGGCAGAATAGAGCCTGCCCCAGTTTGGAAGCCAGATGAACTCTATTATGCTCATGTGGATTTTGAAGTGCCAGAGTGAAACATTTGACTGAAGTTCACAAAATAAAAAATAAACCTAGGTCTCATACAAGTTTGATTCTTATAATATCTCTGGGTTAGGAAATTCTATCTATTTGCTCCTCCAAATCCACTCTCTACTATTCTCCATCCTGCTCTGTATTCTGGGAGGCTGAACTGTCTCAATTACACAGGCCACTTGCTAAGGTTGGCCAACTTGGAACCCTGGCAGATCAGAGAGAGGGAAGAGAGTGATCTCAGGCTATTGTTTCTCCCTCAGCTCCTTCTCTTCCAGGGCAATAGCTCCTGTCTAATGGCAGTCTCTATACAGCTCTTTCTTAAATTTCTAGGACCTATTCCTTTCCTTGATCCTTTAGGCCAAATTACCCAAGTTGAAAGTATTCTCTGTTTTCTTTTGGGGTCCTGACTAGTACTGTGTAATGTACCAGGAGAGACAAACAAGGCAGAAATGGAAAAATGGAATTAGGTTACTCACACATTTGAGGAGTACATGGAGTTTCACCTTGTCCATGGAAACAGGGACATGAATAGTACCTGGCATGTGACAGAGTGATGGCATCCCTAAGTGACTGCTGAGGGGCATGAGATGAAGTGAAAGGGCAGGACAAGGAATTGAAAAATCAAGTGACTCTTCTATTCTTTTCTAAAAGCTGTTATTCAGAAATGCTGAATGGCAGTTTTGATGAAATTTCTCAGCTTCTGTGAGGGTACAGGGGAAAATAACAGCTGAAGACCATGCCCAGAGTCTAATGCTATGGGCTGCAGAGTTTTAGCACCAGCCAAAGGCTGAATATTGATAAGTGTTTAATTAAGGTTAGGACACATGGGAAGAAATTTGGGGACACAAAATAGGATGGGAATATTGGGGAAGAGATAATCAAGGCTAAGAACTCTGAACCCCAAATTCACGATACGTCCCTTGGCAGCAGCCTGAAGGAGTCAAACTCTCCTGTACCAAAGTCTTTTAATGCCACACGGTGGGGCAGCTTCCTCAAGAGCCAATGCTTCTTCTGAAGACCCACACCTACAACCTTTATTGCCTCAAGGCACTGTACTTTGTAGACATCTTTGGATCTTTTTGGAAACATAGACTACATTTGGGCATGCTGTCTAATGCATTTACTGGGAAATTCATAAAGCTATCAGACTTCCAGTATGGATTGCCCCTCAACAAAATCCTTACAACTGGGTCGCTATGCAACTTCATGATAAATGGAGAAAAGATTGATGTTGTCCAAGATTTTGCTTTACTTGGTTCTACAATCAACACCCATGGAAGCAGTAGTCAAGAAATCCAAAGATGCATTGCATTGGGAAAAGCTGTTGCAAAAGAGTTCTTTAAAGTGTTGAAAAGTAAAGATGTCATACTGAAGACCAAGGTGCATCTGACGCATGCCATGGTATTTTCAGTTGCATCATATGCTTATGAAAGTTGGACCGTGGAATAAGGGAGATAGGAAAATAATTGGTGCTTTTGAATTATGGTGCTGGAGATGAATATGGAATACACCACAGGCTACCAAAAGAACCAACAGATCTTTCCTAGAAGAAGTACAACCAAAGCATTCCTTAGAAGTAAGGATGGCTAGGCTGCATCTTACATATTTTGGGCATGTTGTCAGGAGAAACCAATCCTTGGAGAAGGATATCATGTTTAGGAGAGTGGCAGGTCAACACAAAAAAGGAAGACCCTGAACTAGATGGATTGACACAGTGCGTAAAACAATGAGCTTAAACGTAAAAGGATTGTGTTCCTGGCACAGAATTGGGGAGTGTTTTGTTCTGTTGTACATAGGGTCACTATGAGTTGGACCCAACTCAACAGCACCTAACAACAACAATAAGAAACCAGTTTTTAATGTGAATCAGATTAACAAAAGGCTCTGAAGCAGATCCAGGCTATGACCCCACCTGCTCTCCCACTGGGATTTATGACCCAAGGACACAGCAGTCCTGGAAATTTCAAAGTCAGACAAAGATACTGTACATATTTACTGGCAAGCCCCAACAAGAAAATCAAGCACAGAGCCCATAAAGGTTCAGAACAGATTATATTGCTCTGCCAACAGCTATTCTTCCACTTGAAATAGCTTCTAAAAGGCTTCTCGGCCCTAGTAGAAGCTGGATAACTGAGTATGAGACCACATATTAATCTATTTTTCATTACTATAACAAAATACCTGAGATAGGTTCACAGTTCTGGAGATTCAAGAACGAGACACCAACATTGGCTGGGCTCTGGTGAAGACTTTATGGCAGATAGTGGATGGCATCACAATGACAGGAAAACATATATGAGGAAGAGATAACATCACAAAACCAGAAGTCAGAGAGCAGTTCAGGGGTTGGACTTGTTCTTATAACAACTTGCTCTCTTGAGAGCTCAGGGGTTTCATGAGAGCTATTCATGTGCCCTTCCAAGGGCAGATCCCAGTGACCTAAGGACCTCCCACTAGACCCTACCTCTTAAAGGTTCCAATTCCCAACCCTGCCACACTGAGGATCAAGCTCCCAATTCAAAAGCCACTGGGAGATACAAAGAACGAAACTAGAAAATTGTAACAAGAAGTTCCAGGCGAAAGGAAGAAGGATGGATCTTTCAGAAAAGTCATGAATATATTCATGAATATATTCATGACTCATATAACTTTGGGCCCCAAACCTAAAAATATGTCATCCTACATGGAAAAAAGAAATTTTTAGATGTGATTAAATTAAGGATCTTTAAATAGGGAGATTATTCTGGATTATCCAGGTGAGTCCAAAAATCCTTATGAGAGAAAGACAGGAGTGTCAGAGAAAGAGAGAGATTGGAAGATGCTATGCTGCTAGCTTTGAAGATGAGAAAGGGCTCAGGCCCCAAGAAATGTAGGCAATCTCTAAAAGCTATTTGCCTCTTTCATTAACTGGTCATAAGGAACTCCCTGTGCAGTAGAAGAAATGCAGCCCTGTTGACAATTTTATTTTAGTACAATAAGACTTCCAAACTACAGAATTGTAAGATAATAAATGTGTATTGCTTTAAACCAGGAATTCTGTGATTTGTTACAGCAGCAATAGGGAACTGCCATATAAATGCCCATCAGGTGTTCCCAGTGGATGAGTTACTCTGTATTCAGGTGGATGATATGACCCATTTTATGGATGTCAATCCATCCCTTTCCACCCTAATGCAAACTCAGTGGACTCATATGCAAAATGTGTATTTATTTTTTGAATCCTCACATAAAATATATGAAGTGAGTAGTAGTAGTAGTAGTAGTAGTAGTAGTAGTAGTAGTAGTAGCAGCAGCAGCAGCAGCAGCAGCAGCAGCAGCAGCAGCAGCAGTAGTATTTTTTCTATTTTACAGATGGAGAGAACAGGGCACAAAGAAGTTAAGTAATTTGGCCAAAATAGTGGTGCTAGGACTTAAACCTAGATCATCAGACTCTAGTACTGTACTGTCCAAACCATAGAATCTAACCGTCTATGGACATTTAAATTTAAATTAATTTAGTTTCTGTCACACTAGCCACCCTTTTTTTCCTCTCTCTCATGATGTAACCCAGGCTGACCTAGAACTTGCTGGCCTAGAACCTCCTGTCTCAGGCTCCCAAGTGCTGGGATTACAGGTATATATCACCACACTCAATCAGCCACATTTCAAGTGTTCAATAGCTGCATGTAGCTAGTGGCTTTCATATTGAGCAGCTGGAGAAGATTCCTGCATTAGAAGAATATTATATTGGACAATTCCTCTAGAGTGTGGGTTC
The DNA here is from genome assembly GCA_007922755.1 of Pedetes capensis. Taxonomy (NCBI): domain Eukaryota; kingdom Metazoa; phylum Chordata; class Mammalia; order Rodentia; family Pedetidae; genus Pedetes; species Pedetes capensis. The sequence continues at coordinate 59,799 of VMDO01002380.1, read as the reverse complement.
TAAACCAATACGTCCTTTGATATCTCTTGTTAATATGATCGCTGTTGTTGTTAGGTGCTATGATTAGTGAGCTCTAAATCAGGTCATGGTGTGGCTGAGACTCTACTCCAAGCTTTACTTATTTTTGTATTTTAATTTTTGCTTGCAATTTTGGGAGTTGCTTCCAGGGCCTTGCACAGGCTAGGCAAGTGCTCTACCAAAAGTTACACCCAGCCCCTTCAAGCCTTTATTTATTCTTTGTGACTGCCTTGAGTCCTGCAGGTTCTTCAGATTCCTAAGAATGTGTTACAGACACAATGAAACCTTTATAACAACTGGTGTTGGGTGTTGGGACTTGGCAGTAAATGCCATGTGATAGAATGTCAAGGGAGTTGGGAAGACAAAAATAGGTTGATATTTGCTTATTGGACTGCTATTATATTAGGTGGTAGGTGGGGGATGAGGGAAGACAGCAAAGATGTCATAAATCCATTGCCTTCAAGAAAGGGACAGAAGACAAATGTCATTCATCCCACAAATAATTAAGTGCCTATTTATACAACAACAAATTTATTCTAGGCATAGTCCTAAGCATTGTTAACAGTGGCTAAACAGACATTTGTTCTTTCCTGAGAGGAAGAAAGACATCAAACAAGAAATGACAAGACTGATGAGTATTAGAAAACACAAAGTATGGAATGCCAAATAATTGTTGTTGTTGTTGTGGTGGTGGTGGTGGTGGTGGTGGTGGTTGTTAGGTGCCATTAAGTTGAGTCGGACTCATAGCGACCCTATGTACAACAGAACGAAACAATACTCAACATTGTGACATGCCCACTATTGTCAGTGCTTCTCTGTCATTTATAGGGTTTTCGATGGCTGATTGTTTGGGGGGAATGGGCTGACAGGTCCTTCTCTCAAGCCTACAGCACCCAGTGTTCCCATGAGGTCTCCCATCCAAGTACTAACCAGGCATGATCCTGCTTAGTTTCCAAGATCTGAGGAGATCAGACATCAAGGGGCTATGGCTATAGGTGCCAAATAATTAGAGACAATAATAAAAGTGCTCTAGGAGTTTTTAAATGAGAAATAGCATGTGCAGTAAAACTACAAACAGAAAGGTGACTGTAGCCACCTGCCATTAATAGGGCATGTTCTTACTTTAGAAAAGTGGGAATCTTTGTCCAGTTTTTAGAAGGATAGTGACAATTTGGTCACATGTGTTTCAGGGAGACAGTATGTCATAGACATTTGGCATTCTGGCGTCAGATAGGCACACTTTAAATCCTGACTCTGCCACTTAATAGCTTTGTGAATTCAGTTTTATCATCGTTACATGGGATGATCACAGTAGTTTCTACATCATAGGTTTTTATAAAGAGTAAATGAGATAAGGCATTATAATATACATGGTTGTTCATACTATGACTTTTTAAAATGTCTGAGAGCCTTTGATAATTGTGTAGAGATGGATTTAAAGAGGATTAGATCTTTAGGAAGACATTAGTAAGCTGCTGAAGTAGCCTTGAGCAAGATATGAACTAGGGCAGAGAAAAAAGAGAATTTTAGATATTTATAAAGTAAGCCGGGTGCAGTGGCACATGCTTGTAATCCCAGCGGCTTGGGAGGCAGAGGCAGGAGGATTGCAAGTTCAAGACCAGAGGCAGTCTGCATAACTCAGCAAGACCCTGTCTCCCAAAAAAAAAGTAAAAAAAAAAAGGGCTGGGGGTGCAGCTGAGTGGTATAGCACTTGCAAAGCATGCAAGTGCGAGCCCCCTGGGTTCAACCGCCAGTATCAAAAAAAAAAAAAAGAGATTTATAAAGTAAGATGGAAAAAAAGGCACACCAGCAATCACACTCCTAGGCATTTATCAAGAAAACTGAAAGAAGACGTCCACACAAAAACTTGTATATCAGCCAGGTATGGTGTTATATGCCTGTAATCCTAGCACTTGGGAGGCTGAGGCAGAAAGATCTTGAGTTTGATACATCCTGGGCTAAATAGTGAGAGCCTGTATCAAAAACAAAACTTGTGTACCAATGTTCTAATAGCGTTATTCATAATAACCAAAAAATGAAAACAACCCAAATGTCCATCAACATACAGACATATAAACAAAATATAATATATCCAAACAATGGGTAATGAAACTTGAAAATATTATGCTAAATGATATAAACCAAAACCACAAAAAGCTACATGCTGTAGAATTCCATTTACACAGTGTGATAAAAAATGTAGTGAAAGTTTAATTTAAAAAATTAATGCAGTTAAAGATGCATTGCCATTAACCTCCTTCAAAATACTTCTGGCTTCCAACACACTTATCTCACCATTCTTGCCATTTCCTGAAGCAGTTCTGGAAGTCCTATTTGATGAGTGTCTTTAGTTTCACCTTCTATTATGACAATGCTCTGTGTCACATCTCATTTCTGATACAGCAATTTCTGTCAAATAAAAACATTAGAGCATGTCCTCATCTACCTTATTCACTGAGTCTGGCTCCATGCAACTTCTGGCTCTTCCCCAATGTCAAAATGATGATGAAAGGTAAACGTTTTGAATCAATTCAGAACATTGAGACAGCCATGAGAGCACAACTAAAGACATTCATGAAAGAGAATTTCCAGGACTGCTTCAGAAAGTTGTAAGAACACTGGGATAAGTGTGCTCAAAGCCAAGGAGAGTGTTTGAGGGGGCATTAATGGCAATGTGTCTTTTACTGTAATAATTTTTTTTAAATTTAAACATCTACTACATTTTTTTATCATACCTTGTATATGTTCAAAACAGAAAAATCCATAGATAGAAAATAATTTTGTGGTTGCCAGGGATTGAGAGGAGGTAGAAATGAAGAGTGACTGCTAATTGGCATGGGATTTATTATTGGAATGATTTAAATGTTCTCAAATTAGATAGTTGTACAACTTTGGGAATATACTAAAAACCACTAACTTGAACACTTTAAAAGGGTGAGTCTTATGGTATGTAATTTTTTTCTTTCTCTTCCCCCTCCCCCTCCCTTTCCCCGCCTCCTCCTCCTTCTTTGCAGTACTAAGGGATTGAACCCAGGGCTTTGCATATGTAGGGCAGTACTCTAGAACTAAGCCGTACCCCCAACCCCTTTTTAATGTTTTTAACAAGGTCTCACTAAATTGCACAGGCTGCCTCTAGCCTCAAACTCACAATCCTCCTGCCTCAGCCTCCCAAGTTGCTAGTATTACAGGTGTGCAACACAATGCCCAGCTGAGATATATTTTAATAAAAGAATTAATTGAAAAAATTAGATACAATAGTGACATAGAATTAATTGAAAAAAAAAATTAGATACAATTGTGACAAAGATCAGATCTAGGCAAGAGATCCTTTACTTCCAAAGACATTGCCAGTATCTATTCTCTCTTTGTAGTAACCAAAAAGATTGCATGTGAGCAATAAATAGAAAGTTAAACTTAACAGTAAGGCTTATAGCAGTTGCTTCTGAACATGTATGGTAGAGAGAATGGGACTGCTTTATTAAAACAAGTTTTACTTTCCAAGGTAAATCCACACACTGATCTATAGCTCTGAGACATAGGTGCCCCAGCAGGTCCCCGGAGTTTATTTAGAGGATTAGACATAACCCAACAAATTCCAGGGGATCCTATTTCAATACTGAGTTATCCACAACTCATGCCAAGACAGTTACAGAGAGACCCAAAAGGCTATCTTGCCCAAATAGTACTCTGGAATGCCTCTGGGAAACTGTCATGTTAGATTCCACAATAAGATTTCATAATAAGCCTGCCACTTCTATAGCCATGATCTTGAAGATGACAGAATAACAATACTATATTAACCATAATATAACAACTAACACTTATTGAGCCCTTATTATATGCCAAGCCATTACCCAAAAACCTTATATGTATTAATTTATTTAATGCCCACAACAACTATACTAAGGAAGAGTTTCTTAGAGAAACTGAGGCTCAGAGAAGTTATATAACTTGCACTAGGTCCATGCAGTTAGTTAACTGGTGCAACTAAGATTTGAACCCACAAAATCTGGCCCTAGAAAAACCTGCTATGTCATGAGGTTTCTCACTGAGATGACATATATTATCTTCTACACTAAACCCAGTTTGGTACCAGTGGCTGTCACTGTGTCTATCAAGGAATCATTTTTATCTCCATGGATTACCCCAGTGCCTGATCTTGGAATATGGTTCTTAGCTTGTTCCTTAATTCATTCTAAGTCCTTTATGTCTTCATCCGTTCATCCGCCATCCACCATCCATTGGGCAAAAACCATAAAAGAGCTTCAACTGGCTTCTGAATATTCCTCTACTACATCTCTTAGACCACATAACCATGACTCTAACCTCACACAATACTACACCTCTTCTCAGTGAATATATCATTCTATGGCTTATTCTCCTACACTTTTATTTTTGTTGTTGTTGTTTTTGCTTCATTCATTCATTTATTTGTTTGTTTGTTTGAGACAGGGTCTCACTGTGTACCCAGGTTGTCTTGAAACTCACTATGTAGAACAGGGCCTCGAACTTGTGTCAATCTTCCTACCTCAGCCTCCTCAGTGCTGGGATTACAGGCATGCACTACCATGCCTGGCTTTTCTCCCATACTTTTCTATACTATCCCTGGTTGTAGGATAATAACTGTAAGGGCTATGGGCTACCTCAGAAGGTCAATTGAACACACTGATATTCAAAAGAGTAGGACCAAATATATGCTGGACCAGGTGTCCAGCAAAGACCATCTGGCTTTCCTCTCAACACAATCTCACACTATACTCTTCCTAAAAATTTGAAAATTACATTCTAGGAATGTTCAATGTTACATAAATTATTAAGTTCATTATAGTTTTCCTTCACTTACTCCATTGGTACTGATTAACCCTGTCTTCGTTGTCAGTCTGGATTCTGCCATCTACCCTCCATCCTTGACTTGAGTTAAAGGGCCTTGGAAGGGATTTTAGGTTCCTACTAGCACTGTGGCCAGATCTCCTCCCTGACCAGGGCCAACGGTATGGCTCAGACATGTCCTGGGCACTAGCCTAGAATTTCCTAGAAATCTCTGAGATCTTTCCTCTGGCAAACCCCTGTTATATATTTGATGAGGGGGAAGGTGGACCATCATACCCTTGGACTATGGGCCCACTGGTTCATAGAGTCATGGCAGATGCTTTGAGATTGCTTGTTGTTCTAGTCTTCTCCTTGTTCCACCTTGATTTCATTCTAAATTCATCTGATTGCTCCTGCCTTATACTTTCACTTTTCATTTATATTCTTGCTTCTACTGGCCAAACTTGATCTATATGGCTTAAACTTCAGCAGTCCCTCAAGTACCCAGTTCTGACCCATCCTAAGTGATTGATTCTAATTGGATTACTCCAAGGAGAAAGGGGAGAAGAAAGAGGGGGAAATCACAGAGAGAAAGAAGAGAGAAGGGAGAAAGGAAGAATTAAGATGGGCCTACTTCTAGTCTTTAACTGCTACACTTCAGCAGCTGGAGTCCTGAAAAAAGTCAGGGATTTCCTCTTAAACCAAAAGCACTGTCCTACTTCACTTGGCCTTTAGGAGCCAATGCAATATTTGAGTCAGCTCCCTTACCTGGTCCTGTTGTCCTATATGCTGTGCCTTACTACCACCACCTGCCTGTACTGGGAGATCCCAGAACACCTGGAATCTGAGCCTGTTGAATGATGACCAATGCTACTTTATTCCCCTTTATTTGTTGTTTTGTTTGGTGCCATCAAATCAGATCTGACTCATAGCGACCCTATGTACAACAGAATGAAACACTTCCCGACATTGTGTCATGCACATAGTCTTTTTATGTTTGAGCCCAATGCTGCAGCCACTGTGTTTTTTCTCAATACAAGTTATGCCACATCAGCAAAAGGAGGTTTCTAGGGCACTATTCCATTCCCATCACTAAGGGAACTTGTACATTGAGGAGGCAACTCTGTCCCAGTCACTTCTTGAATGCTTCCAGCCCTAGGGGGCTAACATTCCAGCAATATATTTAATAGTGCTTCTCTGCTATTCATTGGGTTTTCAATGGCTAATTGTTTTGGGAGTGTGCTGCTGGGTCTTTCTCCCTAGTCTGTCTTTATTTGGAATCTCAGCTGAAACCTGTCCACCATGGGTGCCCCTGTTGGTATCTGAATATCAGTGGCATAGCTTTCAGCATCATAGCAAAATGCAAGCCCCAACAGCATGACAAAGTGACAGATACACATGGGTCCCCTTTATTAGTTACAACTCAATGACTGTAATTATCTGTCCTAGGAGAGGATCGCAAGCTCTAAATAAGTTTCATGGCATCCTTGCTCCCTTCCTTGACTCCCAGGAACAATGAACAACAGCAAGTTCTCCCTTCTCTCTCTCTGATTGTCTATGCCTCCCTTACATATCTAGAAACAATATTTTGTGTCCTAATGGCCTAGATTTTCTCCTTTTCATCCGTTGCCCCCTTTTCTGATTGTGAGACAAACAGGTGATGGTTAGAATGATAACCCATACATCATGTTTGCAATGAGACAGGCACTGACCTTCAGCCTTACATCTAGGAAAAACTTAAGCCCTACCAAAAATCCCCTGGTATAGATTCTACTATTATATCTCAGTTTACAGAGAAGAAAAAAACAATGAGACTTAAAGAGATTGTGGCTGAGGTCTCACAGCAGTGACAGAACTGGGATTTGAAGTCAGCCCGGACCATTTAGAGTCTTTGCTCTATTCACCTCTTTATATTCTTCTTGGTATAGAGTAGCTAATATAATATCTTTTACCCGTAAACAAAGAAGAAGGCTCAGTAGTTAGAAAATATGGCATTGGTGACAGAAATTGTGCTGGAGATTGCATGATAGAATTTTGTCAGACCAACAATGTTTTCATTGCAAATACATTTTTTCACCAACATAAATGGTGACTATACACATGGATTTCGACAGATGGAACATAAAAGAACCAAAGTGACATTAGTGGAAAGAGACAATGGAAAAACCTCAATATCAAAAGTCAAAACAAAGCCAGGAATGGTGGCACATGCCTATAATCCCAGTGACTCAGGAGGCAGAGGCAGAAGGATTGCAGGTTCGAGGCCAGAGGCAGCCTGCATAACTTAGTAAGACTCTTAATTTAAAAAATAATTTCAAAAAAAGGGACTTGGGGTGTAGCTCAGTGGCAGAATGCTTGCAAAGTATATGTGAGGTCCTGCGTTCAGCCCACTTTCTACTGTCAAAAAAAAAAAAAAAAAAAAAGAACAAGACTAAGTCCTGTTTGTGGATCAGACCATCAACTGCTCACATGCAGATTCAAACTGAAACTGAAGAAAAATAGAACAAATGTATGAGAGCCAAGGATGACCTTGAGTATATCCCACGTGAGTTCAAAGAGCATCTCAAGAACAGATTTGATGCATTACACATTAATGATCAAATATCAGATGAGTTGTGGCATGACATCAAAGACATCATTCATCAGGAAAGAAAAAGGGTGTCAAAAGGGCAGGAAAAAAAGAAAAGATTAAAGTTACACATCAAAAGAGACTCTGAAACTTGCCCTTGAATGTTGAGCAGCTAAAGCAAAAGGAAAACATGACAAAGTTAAAGAACTAAACAGAAGATTTCAAAGGGAAGCTCCAGAAGACAAAATCAAATATTATAATGACATATGCAAAGAGCTGGAGATAGAAAACCACAAGGGAAGAACATGCTCTATTGTTCTAAAGGTTAAAGAATAAAAGAACAAATTCAAGCCTTGAGTGGCAACAGTAAAAGATTCTACGGGGAAGATACTGAACGGTGCAGGAAACATCAAAAGAAGATGGAAGAAATACACAGCATCATTATGCCAAAAAGAACTGGTTGACCAACTATTTCAAGAGGTTGCATATGATTAGGAACCAATAGTACTGAAAGAGGAAGTGGAAGCTGCCTTGAAGGAACTGGTGAAACACAAGGCTCCAGGAATTGATGGAATACCAATAATGATGTTTCAATAAACAGATGTAGTACTGGAGGTGCTAACTTGTTTATGCCAAGAGATTTGGAAAACAGCTATCTGGCTAACTGTTTGGAAGAGATCCATATTTGTGCCTATTCCCAAGAAAGGAGACCCAACCAAATGCAGAAATTATCAAACCGTGTCATTTATACTTTACACAAGTAAAATTTTGCTAAAGATTATTCGAAGTGACTGCAGTAGTATATAGACAAGGAACTGCCAAAAAGCCAAGCTGGATTCAGAAGAGGGCATGGAACCAGGGACATGATTCCTGATGTCAGATGGATATCAGCTAAAAGCAGAGAATACCAGAAAGATGTCTATCTATATTTTATTGACTATGCAAAGGCATTTGACTGTGCAGATCACAATAAATTATGGATAAAATGTGAAGAATGGGAATATCAGAGCACTTAACTGTACTCCTGAGGAACTGTACATGGACAGGAGGCAGTCATTCCAATAGAACAAGGAAACACTGCCTGGTTTAAAGGCGAGAAAGTTGTGTGTCAGTGCTGTATCCTTTCACCATACCTATTCAATCTCTAGGCTGAGCAAATAATCTGATAAAACTAGACTTTATGAAGAAGAACGTGGCATCTTGATTGGAGGAAGACTTATTAACAAATTGCATTATGCATATGACACAATTCTGCTCGCTGAAATTGAAGATAATTTGAAACATTTACTGATGAAGAACAATGAACACAGCCTTCAGTATGGATTGTGCCTCAACATCAGCAAAACAAAAATTCTTACAACTAGGTCATTGCACAGCTTCATCATACATGGAGAAAAGGTTGAGATTGTCCAAGATTTTGCTCTACTAGGTTCTACAATCAACACCCAGGGAAGGAGCAGTCAAGAAATCAAAAGACACATTGCATTGGGAAATGGTGTTGGAAAAGACCTCTTTAAAGTGCTCAAAAGTAAAGGTGTCACATTGAAGACGAAGGTGTGCCTGACTCATGCTATGATATTTTCATTTGCATTATATGGTTGTGAAAGCTGGACATTGAATAAGGGAGTCAGGAGAGGAAATGACACATTTGAAATATACAATGGACTGCCAAAAGAATCAACAGATCTTTCCTAGAAGTACAACCAGAGTGTTCCTTGGAAGCTAGGATGGCTAGGCTGCATCTTATGTATTTTGGACATGTTGTCAGGAGGGACCAATCCATGTAGAAGGACATTACGTTTGGGAGAGTGGTCAACAAAAAACAGGGAGATCCTCAGCTAGATGGATCAACACAGTGTGTGCAACAATGAGCTTAAACATAAAAAGATCATGTTCTTGGCACAGTGTTGAGGAGTGTTTCATTCTATTGTACACAGGGTCACAATGAATTAGACCTGACTCAAAGGCACCTAACAACAAGAACAACAATATGATATCTTTTCTGGCTAGTTTAGCTGTATTTTAACAAGGCCTTTCAGGACACCAGGTATTGACTCAAAGGTGTGACTAAAGGCAACACCATATACCATATTTTCAGTGAATCTATCAGCTGTTTTCTCAGGCTAGCACCACCTTGTGGTTCACAGGACTGCCAATTAACATTTACTCATTTGCCTTCAGACCCTAATTGTGTTTCAAAATTATGACCCTGCAGCACTACAATTTCTCAAACTGCTTTCTCAATCAGGAAAGAAAGATTAAACCGTGCATCCCCAGTTTGCTCATTCCACAAGTACTTCTTGGGTACTTATCAGTAGATACCCAATATTGGCACTATGCCTTCATAAAGATTATAGTCTGATAGCAGAAATACGTATCAACGAAACCACCACATAGTAAGTCTAAGATTGTAGCTGTGACAAGCCAAGGAAAGAGAGATGCTGGTACTCTGAAAGCATAATAAAGGCTAACCCACTGAGAAGGTCACGGAAGGATGAAGAAGAGTTGACTGAGTTGAGATCTCCAGCCATGAGGATTAACTCGGTAGAAAGAAGGAGGAACATTCTAGGCAAAAATATAAAGACCTGTGGTGGGAGAGAGGATGATAAATAGAAGGCCAAGGTAGTTGGAATGGGGAGAATAAGGAGGAAGGACTGAAAGCACCTGACACCATGTGGGGGCTGAAAAGGCAGGAAGACCAGACCACACAGTCTTGTATACTGTTTGGGAAAATTTTGCTTTAATGTCGGAAAGACTGGAAGCACAGAAGGGTTTGATCAGATTTGCATTTTGAACCATTTCTGGTCATGATGGATGCCAGATATTATAACTGGCTGCCTCCAGTCAATTCTTGTTTTGTTTTGTTGGCCTAGAGGATTGTATGCTGCTGTGTTGTTATTGGGACATTATCTTCTAACACAGAGCCACTTATTTTTTGATTGCAGGTGAAAGACCTGCACAATGCATTCACTTACTAAAAGGTTGACTTGAAAAAGATTCAAAAACATCCAGCCTCCTTTTTAAGTAAAAAACATAGATGCTGTTTTACATAAATGCTACCTCATTTAATCTCTTCTGAAGTACGACAGGGGAGATGTTATTCCTGTCTTATAGGTTCAGAAAGGCTAAATAAAATGTTAAATAAAATTCCACTACTAACTGCTCAGGTAAAAGATCCAAGTCTTTTTGATTTTAGTCCTCTCCAGAACTCCTTCCTTAAACAAACACAAGTTAAGGGCAAGCTGAGGCTCTTCCTACAGGCTGTATCTCTGAGGAGACTGCAGTTGAAAACAATTTTCACTACTGCCACATCTACTCTGACCCTTAAGAAGAGTCTAAAGAGAAGAGGAACGTCGTCCTCTTTCTAGTTACATGCTTGCTCATTGGGGTATGTCAACAGGGCATCATCCTCCTAAAGGCCTGCCAAACAGCCAGGCATAAAATAAGTTTGGGCAGTGATTAGTTCCTGTCTCTCCTCCTCCCAGTTTTGTTCAAATAGCCTAGTAGTAGTGAGGTTTATGAAACCAGTTACATTGTCTTGAGGCTTCACTGCTCAATCAAGTTCAAGGCAAATTGCCTTTAAAATGCATTTCTAATATCCTATGTGTAGGAGATATTTTTTTCTTTGCAACACATTTGGAGCCGAAGTAACTTTTGCCCCCGGGGAAACATCAGTATTCCCAAAAACAATGACACTGATTTTTCTCAAATGTTCTACGTTTTATCTTTTGAAATGAGTAAAAGGACTAATCAGACAGGTTCTCCAAACCTGCACTTTTGTAGGAGGTGTGGAGGAGCAGGGTTGGCACAAATAAGAATTGAGGCATTGTTTCTGCTTTGAAAGAAAGAAGGTGGAATAAAGCTCTGAATTCCACGGGTGACTTCTGACTCACCTTTTGAATTTTTTAATGCTCACATCCAACACGGAGGAGCGATGAGTAGCAAGAACTTGGGGGATGGGCATGAAGGTAAAGAAGAGGTGAAATGGAACATTTATGCCTTGATGAAAAAGGAAAGAGGTAAGGCGCAGAAAACATTTCTTCAGAAGGACTGCAAGAAGAAAGGGGATGGTTGAAAATGAACTGGGAAAGTAAAGAGAAAAGGGCGAGAAAGAGGAAAAGAAATGGTTGCCTAGAGGACAGTACTGCTCTATTCTTATCACAAAAGATCTGGCACCCTTGCCCAGCACCTTTCCAGCTGGTCTCCTTCTCACCCAGTTCCACCCAGACTAACTGTTGTTCTTGAACATTCCTGAGTTAGGACCCTTCCTCTTGCTGCCCTTTTCCCTGGTAACTACCAGGTTGGTTCCCTCACTTGCTTCTGGTCTCTACTCAACTTTCTATGTTTTGGCTGCTGTCTGTCTCATAACCCCTCCTAGATTGTAAATTCCAAGAGAACAGGGACTTTATTTTGCTTACTGTTCTGTGTCCCCCACTTATAATAGCGCCTGACACCATGTGGGGGTCAACATACCCCGTTACCCTGAGTGATTGAAGTAGTGGGTGAGGTGGGGCAGAGGGTTTGGCAGGCGGGGGTGCTGGAACGTGCTTTCAGTCCAGCACAGTTTCCACTTTTTTTCTCTTTCTCCTCCACTTCTCTCCCTCCTCATTTCAAAGGCTGGGGACAAAAGGCGGGAATGCGGGAAATATGGCAGAAACCTAATTAGCTCAGCTCAAATTCCGATGAAAAGTGTACAGGAGTACTGAAACACAGAGAAAAAATGCACACGGAAACGTGAAGAAAACCAGTGAAAACTAAGAAGGCGCAAAGGCTAACGACGTCATTCTCTCCGATCACGCTGCCCGACGCCCCCGCGGCTGGGCGAGACACTCCTCGCCCGCCAGGCTGCTGCTTCGCAGCTCTTGGTCATGACCACCTCGCAGATAGGCCAGGTCCGCGGTCGCGCCACGACGTCCAACGCCCGTCCCGCAGGCCCCAGCCACAGCCGAGGCCCTACTGGCGCCTGCGGGGATGACGCGGGCGGGCAGGGACTACAGTTCCCAGGATGCCGCGCGGCGCGCGCCTGCGCAGTGCGGCCGGAGGCGGCGGTCTGTTCTCCGCTGAGGAGGAGCGGGGCAGAGGAGGGAGGCAGCGGGTGAGAGTTCAGAGTTCAGCAGCAGCAGCCCGAGCCCATGATTCCCATATGCCCTGTAGTTTCTTTCACCTATGGTGAGTCTAATGTGGCTTGCGAGGCCTCTGCCCTGCCCTTCCCCGGCCCGGGGCGGCGGGGAAGCGCGGGGGTTGGGGCTGGCTCCGGGGAGGAGGCGGCGGCCGCCACCCGGGCGTGCGAGTGAGTGAGGGAGTGCGGGGCGGGAGGCGGACGGCGGCGCGGCCGCGGCCGGCCGGCCAGGGCGGCTTCTCACGGCCCTCTCTCTCTCCCCTGCCCTCCCTCGGCGCCCCGGTCCCTCCGCGTCTCTCCTCCCGCCATGGGACCCGACTCTCCGTGCCCGCCGCAGTGCCCAGCCGGCTGGGGGAAGATGCCAAAATGGCGACCGGCAACTACTTTGGATTCACCCACAGCGGGGCGGCGGCGGCGGCGGCTGCGGCCCAGTATAGGTAACGGCTCCCCCCTGTCTAACTCCTTTTCCCCTCCTCGCCCATCCGCCCAGATCCCGCCGACGCGACGCCCCCGCGGCCGACCCCGCGCCGGCCCCCGCCCGGCGGCCCCGACCTGGAGCCTGCGGCAGGCCCGGCCCTGCCCCGCGGCCTCTCCAGGCCCGCCCCGCCCTGGCCAGGCCCGCCCCGCCCTGGCCAGGCCCGCCTGGCCCGAGCCGCGGCGGGGAGCGGCCCCCGGTGGGCGCGGGGGGCGGGGGAGAGACGGCGGAGGCCTGGGGACGTGGAGGGCCCCCGGGGCGTGGGGCGGCCCCCGAGGTAAAATGGCCTCCCGCGGCAGCGGAGCGAAGCCGAGCCGCCCGGCCGCCCCACAGTCCCCGCCTCCGCCTGTCCAGCCCCCACCTCTTATCTTCTCGGGCTCGGGGGATGGAGAGGCTGAGCGAAGGGACCTGGCGAGGCACGCGGAGCCGCAGGCCCGCCGGCCTTTTCCCGCGACGCCTGTGCGTCGCCGGTGCTCCAGCTTCAGAAGCTCAAATTCCGGGGTGGTGGTCTCGGTGCCTTCTCCGTCCGGAGCCCACTGCCCCCTAACCGCCCCCGCCCCCGCCCCCATCCCGCGTGTTCTGCAAACCAACGCTCGGCCTCACGGCATCCATCGAGATCCCTTAGTTTTCTCTGCGTGGAGACATATTAATGTACCAACCACCTGTGAATTGTGTGGTTAGACAGGAAAAGATGTGCGAAGTTTCTAGTGCTGATAAATGAGGGCAGAGTCTCGTTTTAACTGCTGAGTTTAGGCTTCAGGGTGGCCAGTATTTCTCCTTAGGGTCTTCTCCTTGGGGTGGGGGGAAGAAAATGCAAGTGAGATTATACTGAGTCATTGTAATGCACTGGATGAAATCTGTACCTTAAGGGAAGCTGTCAGTTCTAATGAACTGTCTGTAATTTTTTATATATCTTATCAAAGACGAACAAAACTGGATGTTTTTATTTTTACTATATAGTCAGTCTAAGACATCCTCTTAGTTCAGAACGTAAGCACAGAGGGCTCCTGAGTAATAAGCTGTTACGTTTTTGTATGTAAACATTACATATCTGTACGTATTAGGTTTCGTTAGCTATTGGTTAAATCCAAGTCGTTTTATTCATCTCATTTACTTAAGGAGGCAGGTTGTGTAATGGAAAGGGCATCATTAGGAGTCAGAGGACATGAAGAACAATTTCTTTTGCTCTTGATCTTGGGAGGTTGAAGACATACGTGAGTTTTCATCTGTAAAATGAGATGAGTGGGCCAGCTTTGTTTTGGAGCTGAAACTTGTAATTCTGAGGAGAAATAGTGCCCTGTTTTATGGAATTCTAAGATGCCATTTTTGTGACAGGAACTATTTTATGTACTATTGGAAAAAAAATGATCTCCCATTTAAAATACGACATAATGCTTAAGAACCCAGTGATTTTTTTGAGATGCTAAAATATATAAATGTGTATTATATTGATGAAACTTTTATTTTACTGATTGTTGAATGCCTTAATCTTATATGACATTTACGAGTCTTTCCTTTTGAGCCCTATATTGAAGAAATGAAGTGATACTGTTAACAGCAAAATCTTGGGGCTTTTCGACATTAACAAATTCTTTGCTTACAAGTTATGATATTAAACAGGAACGTTTCAGCTGTTTTTTTTTTTTTTTGCAACCCGGCCTTGTGCATACTTTGCAAGAGCTGTACCACTAACTGCAATCCCCACCCCCTTTATTTTTTATCTTGAATCAGGATCTCACAAGCTGCCTCTGGCCTCCACTGGAGATCCTTTTACCTCAGCCTTCGTCATTACAGCCTCTGGGATTACAGACCTTCACCACTGTGTACAGCCTAGTTTCTGCTATTTTGATAAAACCTTTTTGTGGAGAGAGAGGGGAAAAAAATCAAACCATTTTCTTTTCCTGGGAAACAGTAGATAGCTGATGGCATCTGTGCCATAAATCTACTGCTAGCAAGTACCATGTGTTCTAGAAAAGACTCTTTAACCATTAAAATTTTTGTTTATCAGGCACGGTGGTGCATGCCTGTAATCCCAGCACTCTGGAGGGTGAGGCAAGAGGACTGAGAGTTCAGAGCCAGGCTGAGCTACATAGTGAGATTTGTTTAAAAAAAAAAATTTTTTTTTTTTTACTTGTTTTATACAGTATTTTTCTGTTTTCTTAGTATCCACTGAGTCATAAATTTGTAGGATTTTTTTTTTTTTTTTTTTTTTTTTTTTTTTTTTTTTTTTTTTTTTTTTTTTTGCTACTGGGGAGTTAAACCCAGTGGTTGGCACATACTTTTTCCACTGCTGAGATGCAGCCCCAACCTCTTTTTAATTTTTTATCTTGGGACATGATCTTGGTAAGTCATACAGATTGCCTCTGGCCTCTAACTTGGAATCTTTCTGCCTCCTGTCTCCTCCATGCAAGTTGCTGGGATTACAGGCATATGCTGCCCAGCCAGGAATTTATAGGATTATTGTTGTTAGGTGCTGTCAAGTCAGATCCAACTCATAGCAACCCCGTATACAACAGAACTCCCCAACACTGCCATACCCTGCACTGGATCAGTGCTTGTCTGCTATTCATAGGGTTTTCAATGGCTGATTTTTTCAAGAGAGTGGTCAGTCAGGTCTTTCTCCCCTTTTTTGTGGTTCTAGGAATTGAACCCAGGGCCTCAGTGTACAGAGCAACACTCTACCAACTGAGCTATACCCCAGCTTTATAGGATTATTAACTATTTACTTATTGTAAAGTAATGGGTTTATTAGAGTTTTGAAATATTTTTTCTAAATGCAGACCTACAGGTAGAAATAAGGGAGGAAATATGGAAGATACTTACTTTTTGGTGAAAATATTTACATGTATGTGTTTTGTCCCAGTACAGGAAATTATTACAATATTTCTGTATCCAGTAAA
The DNA here is from genome assembly GCA_007922755.1 of Pedetes capensis. Lineage (NCBI taxonomy): Eukaryota > Metazoa > Chordata > Mammalia > Rodentia > Pedetidae > Pedetes > Pedetes capensis. The sequence continues at coordinate 43,909 of VMDO01002380.1, read as the reverse complement.
TATTTTGAAGAGCTGGGGTTTAGTTCAGTTGGTAGAGTGCTGCTCTGTACCCCCTGACAGCCGGGGTTCAGTCCCCAGCACCGCAAAAATGGGAGAAAGACATGGCAATCCACTCCTGAAGGAATCCCGAAACAATCAACCATTGAAGACCATATGAAGGTCACTAATGAGTTGGACCTGACTCGACAGCACCTAACAACAACAACAAATACTTTGAGGGTCTTGAATCTGTTTCAATAAGCTATAATTACAGTCCAAATTACCAAATTGTTCATGTGTATATCTTATAAGAAAAGATTGGTCTTTTGATATTACTTATACATATGCCACCAAAACTAATTATTAAGGCTGTCCTTATATATAAACAGATATGAAAATTATTTGAATTTAATAGCAAGAAATCAGGCCCCATTACGCTAATACTTTGGCCAAAGAGGATGAATCGATAACATTAATAACAAAAGCAAAAAAAGGTGACGTTGCTAATTTTTCTACTGGATGGAAATAATTACAGTAGAACTTTCAGGGGTGGAAGACCAAAGCTCAGTTTGCTTTTTAATTTGAAAACTCTCAAACTCATGGAAATATTTTTTAAATATATACATTTACATGTGGAAGATGTGCATGAGTTGATTTACCTGTCATTGAATATAGATAACTAAAAGTAAACATCCTAAATCTAAGTTAATTCTGGTTCTTAGTTTTCTTGGTCACAGCTATGTAAAATAGTTGATTAAATTTATTTTAGCACCCTACTCCCCCCCATGCTGGGGATTTAATCCAGTCTGTTTTGCATATGTACAGTATGTGCTACTCAGCTGCACCCCAGTTCTGGCTTGGGGGTGTTTTTTAAGATGTTGTTGAGTTAGATCCCACTCATAACAACCCTATGTACAACATAGGAAACACTACCTAACGCTGCTATACCCAACACTATTGTCAGTGCTTCTCTACTCTTCATAGGGTTTTCAGTGGCTGATTGTTTTTTGGGAGAGGGCTGCCAGGTCCTTCTCCCAAGCCTATAGCACCTGTGTTCCCAGGTGGTCTCCCATGCAAGTACTAACCAGGTCCAACCCTGTTTAGTTTCTGAGATCTGACAGGATCAGATGTCAAGGTGGTATGGCCTCAGGTTAGCTTGGGGTAGGGTTTTGGTATTCATAATGGCATACTAAAGGTTGGATAAAGAGATATTATAAAGAGATCATATAAAGGTACTCAGTCTTTGTGCTGCAAGTCCCATCATCTATTGGTTTTCTTCCTGTTTATGTATTTTTTTAAAGCAAGTAAATAAGCCTATTATGCCATTTGCCATTCTTGCAAATGTAATCTTTTTATTTTCTTACTTTTTATGGCTTTTTCTCTCCCTTGGGGAAAAGTTTAAATATTCATTTGTGTATATTTACATGTTTATGTTTCTGATAGAATGTTAATTTGTGAGTACATAGGACAAGGCACATCTCGATGTGGAAAATACAGAGATGGCCTCATGGCAGAAAGGGAACTTGGCAATTGGGTACTATGGCACACACCTGTAATCCCAGTGACTCAGGAGGCTGAGGCAAAAGAGTCACAAGTTTGAGACCAGAGGTAGCCTGTGCAACTGAATGAGACTCTGTTTCAAAATAAAAATTTTTAAAAAGGCTACAGTGCAGCCTTAACGCTCACTGGTAGAGCACTTGTCTAGCATGCAGGAGGCCCTGGCTTCAAACCCCTAGTACATCAAAGGAAGGAAGGAGGGAAAACTTGGGTAGGTGGGTAACTACTTAAGTGGAGCTCCTTTTTTGCTTGAGAACATGCACATTTAGACACTTAAAAATAATTTTACAAATTATTGAACTATTTTAACAGTTACAAGAACTTCAGGGTAGCAAAGACTGTGAAGAAAGATAATTCTTAGTGGGGGAAATACTTTCTAAGAGTCTCATCAAAAATCTCTCTTCTTTTTACTCATTTATTAATAATAGTCCAGAATTTCCCTTGGTAGTTCTCAAGTTTTTGAAGGAATTCATGGCATACACAAATACATAAAATAAAAAATAATCCTATTATATGCCACAATGAATAAGATATAGCCATTTATTTGAACATTCTAAACAGCCGGTTTCTCTCATTCTTTAGGAAAACCTTAGATATTGTTTGTTGTTTTCCTATTTGGTCAAGGTACTTGTCTCTTATCTGGATAATCTAAATCTTTAGCTTGTACTTAAACTAGTTTTCTTTGTCATATATTCTAGGGGTGCCAAAAAATGTGTACACATTGTAAAAGATATTATTTATATTACATCTCAAAGTTGAATTGTGGTAGCAATGTGTAGAATGACCTTGTAATTGCAGAAACCAAACATGATTCATCTTTATATTTTGTTATTAGTAATATTGAGTATTACAATTTTAATACTGATTTTTCCTTTCTTAAAACATACACTTTTTTGGCACCCTCTGCATAACTTTTGGTGTCACTGATGCCAGAATGTTATTCTACCGTCAATAAAGTTGGCTATTTAAAATCATCATTTGGCTGGGCATGGTGGCAAAATGCCTATAATCCTAGCAACTCAGGAAGCAGAGGCAAAGAGGATCACAAGTTTGAAGCCAAAGGCAGCCTGCACAACTTAGTGAGACCCTGCCTCAAGATAAAAACTAAAAATGAAACTGGGGGTGCAGCTTAGTGGTAGATCATTTGCAGAGTATGTGCAAGGCCCTGGGTTCAAGCCCTCCAGTACCGCTAAATAAAATAAAATAAGCATTAATAAATAAAATAAGCATTTGGAGCCAAGTATGGTGGCACGTGCCTGTGATCTCAGCACTTGGAAGGCTGGGATCAGTGTGAGTTCAACATCAGCTTGGGCTACACAGTGAAACCATGTCTTAAAAAACCAAAAAAATAATCATTTGGCAACTTTTTTAAACCACTCATCTCTAGTGTATATTGAATTGGGAGACTTTAAAATTTACATAAATGTGCAAAATAATTACCCCCATGTTCTTAGGCTCTTAACAGATGTTAAATGATAAATATTGAAGGGAATCCTTACTGTTGATTAGCATTCAGATTAAGGATCTACTAGGCCAAAAATGGCATCTATCTAATGATTTTGAGATGTCTTTGGGATATGAGTTCCTAAATGATAAGTATCTTCATACCATTAAAATATTTTTGGATAGACTAACAGCTTGAATAGGCTGATTAGCCAGTGAACTTAACTTTTTTCCTTTTTCTTTTATACTCCTTAAACGGAGAGTTTATATTGTGCCTTGAAGGGAAGAATAAAAGTAGCACTAGTAAGGTACAAAAAGATTAATCACTAACTGAAAAGGTGAAGAAACCAGGTGAACAGGTTTTTGAAACCGGTCTTGGTGATAGAAATTTATTGGTTCTATTTTAAAACTTTTTCCATCTGCTAATTATCAGCTTTTACTATTGAATATTGGCTTTATTTTTTTTTCCCATCTGTTAATTATCAGCTGTTACTGTTGAATCAGAGACCGTAGGATGCAAATGGCATTCATGAGTTTTAAAAGTGAAAACTTTTTTTCTAAAAAGGTAGTTGCTATAACACTTAAGATATTCCCTGTGTATCTGTTAATATTCTCAAGGTTACATTGAAAGGGCTAGAGTACAGCTTGGTCGTAGGGTAGTTACACGTCTTATTTTCTCCTCCAGAGTTTTAACTTCTTTATTATTTTTCCTCTTTATTGTGTGTTCTGGGTAATTTTTACAGATATCTTTCAGTTTACTATTTTTTTGCGAGCCGTTTCTAGTATGTGATACCTTTCTGGGCTTTTAGTTATGATTTTTATATACTTCATTTCTGGAAGTTATGCATGGTTATTTTAAAAGCTCATCTGACTATTTTTGATCCACCTCTTGTTCCTTGATCTTAGTTTTAATAGTTTCTTTTATGTCTTTAAATATATTCTCCAGACTCTTGTTTGTAGTAGCATGTATCCTTGTGGAGCTCATTGTGGAATTTTTGTTTGTTGTTGTTTTGTGACTTCCTGTTTGTTGGAAAATCTGCAGCCTTTTTTTTTTTTCCCATCCTTTTTCTAAGGCCTGACTTGTACTAAGCAAGCACTTCAGCCCTGAGCTCCACCCTCAACCCCTACTTTTTTATTTTTGAGACAGTGTGTCACTAAGTTCTATAAGCTAATTCTGACCTCAAATTTAGTATCCTCCTGCTTCATCCTCCTGAGTAGCTGGGATTACAGGAGTGTGCCACAGCACCCAGCAGTTGTCTGGCATTAAGGGAGAAATAAATATTTTGTGGCATCTGAAAGCAGTATCAGCCTAGAGTTGCATTAAACTAACATCTTGCTTCAGATCCTGGTCAGATTTGAATTCTAGAGCCCAAACCTTGGGAATGGGTGTCTTGTCTTGTGGTTAAAGGGACAACTTTTCTTCTCTTTACCCAGAGCTCAGATTGAGATAGAATAAGTTTCCTTACGATTCTACCTTAAAGATACAATGGAGCTTTTTCTTGATTCACTGACTCTGGTGGTTCCTTTCAGGAGCCCCTAAAATTCTAAGCAATTGCTTCCCAATTCCTTTTTTTTTTTTTTTTTTT